>JAVDBV010006526.1:0-14326 GCA_032619315.1 Piper longum
TTGGAGCCCCTTGTCTCCTACCCAGTATTCCTCCCATTGCCCCTGTTGTCTATGCCTGTAGCTCCTCTCTTTTGGCTTGTCCTGTCTTCTTTGCCGGTAGCTGCAGTACATATAGCCAGCGACGAGGACTAGAAACAAAGCAATGGCGTTGCTCAAAATGATCATCACCAGCACAATATTTTTGCCCTGTTTTTGATGCTGCTTTCTCTGGTTTGATCTGGTGGAGACCGGTAAAGGTTCTTCTTTTACCGGCTTCTCCGAGCAGTTCTTCGGCAATGGGCGCCCACAGAGGTCGTCGTTCCCGACAAATGACGAGACAGGGAATGCAGAAACCGACTCCGGTATCAGACCTGCAAACCGGTTCCCAGAAACATTGAAGTCCGATACGCTCGGCGGCAGGGCGAGGCCGGACAGTCCACCGGCGAATGCATTCCCCTCAAGCCGCAGCGTCACCAGCCGCGGCAGCCGCCCCAGCTCTGCCGCCGGTATGACGCCGGAGAACCGGTTGTGGGAGAGGTCGATGCGGCGCAGCCGCCGGAGCCGCGGGACGCCGGCGGGGAAGGGCCCGGACAGCTGGTTGAAGGAGAGGTAGAGGTGCTTGAGGTTGGCGCACGAAGAAAAGTCAACCGGCGAGGCTCCCCCCGCGTGGAGGCGGTTGTGGTGGAGGGAGAGGAGGCGGAGCTGGTCGAGGCGGGTGAGCGGCGAGATTGGGCCGCTCAAGTTGAGCTTCTCAAGGACTAGGCGCGTTACTCTGTTGCCATGGCAGGTGATACCAATCCAAGAAGAAGAAGAAGCAGAGCAAGGATCAGAGGAGTAAGACCAAGACGAGAGGATTGTTTTAGAGTGCGTCCCTTCCAACGACGCCTTGAACTCTAGCAATGAGTATACGTCCGGATTCACCAAACCGCCGCTAACACAAACATTGCACATGAATGTAGAACACCATAGAGCAATAAGCAGCACGATCTTGTTCATCTCTGCCTTTCTTCCTTCCCCCCCCTGATCTGCACTATTCTTGTGTTGTTCTTGTAGCTGGTGTTGGTATTAATCATGGTGGTGAGGATGGAAGAAAGACGTTGGGGTTGGCATTGAAGAGGAGGGGATGAAGTGACGTAACGCATGGAAACGGGTTGGACGCGGGTGTATTCCACTCGTGGAGGGGAGTCACGAGGGGCTACAGTTGGGGTCTCGTGTGCTGCTTCGCTAAGTCGATTTGGACCTGATAGGAGGACGCGGTCGGGGGGAGCACATCGGAACGGCTGTATCGAGGTGGCATTCTTTGTTTCTCTTCCCGTGCTTCCTACTCGTCTCCTTCTTTCTTTCGTTTTTCACCCCTTCGGTTTGTTCTGTATTCATGACCTAGCATTAATCACAGGACGGGGTATGTCTTCCATGACCCTTGTCGTAGATTAGATGCTTCCCATGCTCGGTGAGTCGGTTGGCAGATGTTCGGCGTTTTAGCTATTTGGAAATTGCAGGTTGGTCATGGTTTCATGGTCTCAAAAAAGCCTTTCAATTTGGAGTTCATTTGATTGTTATTAATGGAAAAAACTGTTTAATATAGAAATATAATAGAACAAAATGATATAAAAATTTTAAAAAATTTTCTTTACAAGTTTGAACACAGTCCGAAAATAAGATAAAAGTAAAATATTTTTTTCATGTAGGCTCCCCTTTCAAAATTTTCTTTAATTTTTTTTATTCATCATAAAGAAAATTACTTTGTACTTCCACACTCAAATACTTGTAGTATCCAAATTTTACATTTATATCGTGCGTGTAATTTCAGGATCTCTTGTTCACGGGATCTTGTGCACCGCCGTGTATTGTTTCTGCTTTGGCAATGGACAGAATTTGGAGTGGGCCTCGTAGATTTTTGTCCCATAATGTAGCTCTGGGATCGGCGCTGCTATCCTGTTGTTGTGAAATAAATAGTTTGTAACCTGGGAGAAAGGAAGGAGGGATACATCGGACAGAGTGTTCTTCCGTGCAAATTTATAATGCACAGCTATGCAAGTGAACTATGTGCCCAACCGACACATCATGGAAATAAGTTAGGTCCTCAAAAATCGTTCCTTCGACTCACCGTAAATATATTCTCAAGACGTATATATACTATATAGTAGTGATGAAGATAATTATCCAAAAGCACAAATGATACATTCGCCATCCCCCTGTACATATTTTATATCCTCCTCCAACTCAAACATGTTGCTCTCACTAACGGACAATGTAGCATGTCGTTTTAACGAAAACAACAAAGTAAAATGAAGAACGATGCAGCCAAACAAGCAAGCTGGAAACTAAAAAAAAAAATCCATTTCTTATCGACTGTATGACCCCCCAAAAAAAAAATTTCTTAAGTTTGATTGGTAACAAAGTATTACATGAACAGCGCAGCAGCTAGTAGTAAGTAGCCAATGTTGAGAAAAAGGAGCAGTCCTAATCAGAACGAAGAATGTGCAAGTAATGAGCAGCAGATCATAAGAAGTAATAGGCAGGGATATTCTGCCCCATCCATGGCGATGAACCTCCAGAATAAATCGGGCGATATTGGCTCGGAGTTAACAAACTGTCGCCGAAATTTCGGACTTATAACCAGATTTCTTTAATTTCAATATATTACTGCAAACTTGTAATGCGACTTATGTTATATATGCCAATTTTCCAAACTCGAGGTGTTATAAACTTTAGTATCATCCACAGTTGTAAATCAAAACTGGGGGTTGAATCGGATTGGAAAGGATTTATTAAATCGGATTTATTTATAAAAAATTGGAAAAAAAATTAATTTACTTAGCTCGGTTAAAATCTGTGGAGTTATATAACACATTAGAATGCCTTATAAGACAAAATAGGAAGAAATCTGATTTCACCTCCGATCAATTATAATCAAAATATATTTAAAGCACAAACGGGCAGAAAATGGGGAATGTAAAAGAGATACGCGTCGCTGATTTAAATTATATGATCATTTTCACCTACTTGAACAAATTATCCTGCTTAAAACATCCGAAAAACATATAGCAGGCAGCAGCGTTATCAAATGAGAAGCAATCTGTGTGGATGGCTGATTTTTCTATCCAGCTTAATCTGGGTCGAGAAGACAGCAACCACAATACAGATTTTGATATTAACCAATGTTTATAATTATGAATAATATGATTTACCTGGCAACATCTACTACAGCACTTCTGACAAATTTGACAGGATCGATAATGCCAGCCTTCACCATGACAACGCATTCACCTGCTCCCCATATGAATGGTATTTACTAGACATACGGATACAAAAACAGTATAGCTAGGATGCGATAAAGCATACAGCATCCCCTGCTTTCAACTTTAACCAAATAATTTTTACCTAAACTTTCAGTTGTGGTCATAAGGATAACATAAATAAAAGACAATGGGGAACAAACAAGCATGGCACATAGCTAAACACATGCAAAACGGGGTAGATTATGTAATAAAATTGCCGATATTTTCGTGAAGGTGAAATAAAGACTATGGAAGAATGCAATAGCAATCCAGTGAGAAGTAATAAAACAAACACCGTAGTAAGTTGTCAATATTTTTCACTCTTCCTTAACAGTCATGCTGTGTCTTTGCAGACCGTCTTTACATATTACAAATATCATTCGCCACTTGAATTAGGGCCGGGCATGAATCAAATTTCACCCAACTTAAACTCACCTAACTTGATAAACAAATCAAATTTTGAGTTATATAATTTCGAGCCAAGTTATTTTAGATTCCAGCATCAGTCCTATTTAACTTTCATCACCACAAATTTGAAGATCAAATTTATTCAACAGTCATATAATAATTATTAAATTTTTTTAATTTAATAATTTTCATACCAAATTATAATTTAAATGTTATATTATCTATGCATTATTAAAGAAAAAAGATTACAAACGATTTATAGTAGATATCAAGTAATTTGATCCGAGTTTTAAGTAAGTTGAGTTTTTTCGAGTTGAATTAAATCGAGTTTGAAATAACTCGAAACCGGCTCTATTGTAATCAAGGAAATTTTTTTATGATTGAGTTTTAAATCAAGCTTAAAATGAATCCGGTTCAAGTAGGGCCGAGTCGAGTCACAACAACTCGCAAGCTGACTTGACTCAGTGCCGAACCCTACCTGACTATCAATGAAAAAATCTGATTTATAGCAACCCCGGGGCCCAATTGCAACTGATTGGCCTTGATGATCCTTCTCAAGTTGTCTGGCTTAAGTTCAAGACCTACAAGCATATCCCTTAATATACCCAAGACCTCCCAGACAATTATTGGATGTTGAGCTATCCATTCAAAGCTCAGGGAGTCCCATTGACTATTTTGAAACTATCAATCAGGGGGAAAGGCTATAATCAATGACCTTTGGCAGCATCATACCCCAAATTTTCGTCTTCCCCTTCTTGTAATTTGCTAACAACAATTGCACCATCAATGCCAGCATTGGCAGCTATGGTGTATGTAGGTGCCTGCAAAAACAGCAAAAAACCAACCATATAACAAAAATGGAACAACAGAAATCTGAAAAGCTTTAAAAAAATCTTTATCTCAACGCATTTTGGATAATTTGCACTCCAGCTTTTTGGTCAATATTTGACGTCGTAAGTTTGTCTAGTTCCCTTGCTGCATACAGAAGTGCCACACAGACAAGATAACATGTAAGAAAGGCTACACAATCATGTATAAAATAAAGTTTGAACTACTGCATACCTGGAAGAACACCTTCCATAGAAGCCAATGTAGCCTGCAAAGCATCTTTAGCCCTGCCTTTCCGCTCACCAACTTCTGCATCACTGGCTCCACCAATCTTAAGCATATAGACAGACAGCAGTTAGGAGGACCTTAAACCAGCCACATGATATTAGCATACAAATAAATGAAAGTGGCTCGCCTGGAGGACAGCAACACCTCCTGAGAGTTTCGACAATCACTCATGGGCTTTCTCTTTATCAAACAAAGCAGTACTTTCCTCAATTGACTTCCTTAGCTGTTTAACAACATAATATTAGTTTTAAATTCTGTAATAAGTCAACAAGTCTACCATTCGCAGATTATAAAGGTCAACCAGATGCAAAGGCTCCTGCGTATGTAGGATCAAGAGAAGGCAAAGACTCTACTTTAACTGCCAATAGAATTGGAGAGCAGATACAAACAATCGCATTTTTTTCCAGGCGAAAGGCAAGCAAAAAGTTTTTTGAGTCAACCATTTTGGCCTCGAAAATTTGGCAAATCATACCAGAGACAAACTGTTTCAATTCTCTCATTGGAATCCAATTATTAAATGATGCAGGTAGTTCCAAATAAGTTCAATTCCACAAATGTGGACAAAATAACAAAGGGTGGGAAAAAATTTGAACGAACTAAAGGTGTAACCTGATCACATCTTTCTTCAGTCAGCATCTTGTCACTACCACCATGTAGGATAATTGTATCATCAAGTGAAACCGTAACTTTTTTGGCAGTGCCTAGCATTTCGAGTTATTTCAAATCTAGAGTAAGATCTACCATGATTTATGATTGGCAGAAAGCTGGAACATAACGATTGCTAGGGAAGAATTTAAATCTGCCAGTCAACGACGTATCTTATATCTATAAAGATAGGCATACCGTAAGTCCAATCTCATGCTTATTCAGTATGAGTATTGTAAGAGCATCACTTTCAACATTCTCCGCAACAATTAATAAAGGTTTTTGTTTCTGTATACCATCTCAGAAAAAGTAAGTTGCTTGCAAAATAAAAAACAAGTTAACTTATGAGCAAATAACACATATTGTCATCCGGGAAAAAAAAAGCCAAAGAAAAAACAAAAAGAAAAAAATGTACAGACGGTATAGGATAAGGGTAACACCTCAAGAGCCAGCTCCAATACACTAACAAGAGAATCCAAGCCTCTGATCTTCTTGTCGTAGATAAGAATTAACGGGTTTTCAAGTTCCTGCAGCAGGCAATTCAATGAGAGGCAGTAATAGAATATGCAATCAAGCAGTTCAAACCAGACATGAGTTATACAATCTCCTCGACCAGCAAATTAATGGCACACCTCTTTTTAATTTTTCCACTCTCCTTAAAAGAATTATTATGACGAGAGTTTTTAATAACTAACAAATGCTCATTGGGACACAAAAGTATCAAAATGCTACATGACTAAATTGCCTATTTATGAGGCCAACCACACAGTTTAGAGCTCACCTCCAGCATCTGAACAGGCATTTTTAGTGCCAGAATAATCTACTTAAGCTCATATTTTATTAATTTCTTGAAAAGTAGTTCACGACATTCACAGTATATGGTAATAATCTGACAGGAAGATAGACTTTTACATAGTTGAGGGAAGCAGATTCACTCAAAATTATCTTATCTGATAAAAATTATTACAGAAGCAATGGTCAAACTGCCATCTGTGAATGCAATGATGAAGACAATATGCCAAAAGTGAAAAGAAGTAGAGTGTAAACTATGCAAATGAAGTGCTATGTAGAAATGACAGTGGCATGCAAGTGTATGATAATACATTGGTGAAACAACACAAGAAAATATAAGGTGAATGACCATACTTACATTTCTGAGTACGCTGATCAGTTATAAAATAGGGGGATATATATCCTCTTGCTAATTTCATTCCTTCAACAACTTCCAACTCATTAAATAATGTGTTGCCATCCTACAAATTCAATAAATCAAATTACTAATAAGTCTTGCATACAATATGAGGCCATAGGGTCAAACAGAACAAAGAACATAACTTGAAACACTTACTGAGACTGTTATAACTCCATCCATCCCAACTTTCTCAAAAGCTCTTACTATCAGATCTCCTAACTCTGGATCACAGTTTGCTGAAACAGATGCTACCTGCACCAGAAAAAGATGTCACAGGACTATAGAGCCTAAGCATGTTGCACTACAATGACACGGTCTTCAGAAAACTTATATAACATTTCTGTTACTTTAGAAAATGCTCTGTACCTGTGCTATTTCCTCTCGAGTGCAAATCATGACTGCCTTTCTCTTTAAATAGGAGACAACGGATTCCATTGCCAGGTTAATACCATTGCCTAAATCCATTACATTTACACCAGCTGCGACTGCCTTGCGCTCTTCTGTTAATATTGCCTGCGCTAGAACAGTAGTACAAGTAGTACGTGAAATGCAGCATATAACCTTCCGATTTCAAACATCAATTATAAGGAAAAAGAAGATAAGACACTAGATAATATTTCAGCCACCTACCTTAAGCATCAAAACATTCATTTCTAAGGAAAAATTGATAGAACTGTCACTAAATGACCCAAAGGGCCACGTTTAGTTGACATATATTAGGACATTTATAGCTTGAAAGACCAATATTCAAAGAAGATTATCCATGACATTGTACATAGATACCAATGATCAAAGGCAGCTATTTGACAAATACAATTGAGGCCTCCATCATGTTATGAAAACAAAATGCATGCAAAATCAATACCATCTCCTACAGACTTCTTAGCAGCTTTTGCAACTTGCTTTATCAAATCAGCACCAACATTTTTGGCATTGTCTTGGAACTCGATAGCCTTTGCAACCGTAGACCCATCTTTAGTAATTCTTGGCCCACCCTGACTTTTCTCAATTATCACGTTGCGTCCCTGACTCGAGAAAACACATTAGTCCCTATCAAATCACTACACAGAGTTGAATTTCAACATCTAGAACAGCATGCCCAAACAACAGAAAATCACTGTAGCAAACCGTAAACAAGTAGAGAGCAGGAGAAGAGCAGATACTTACCCTAGGTCCCATTGTAAGTTTAACTACATCGGCGACCTCGTTAACGCCTTGAAGCATCGCTGCGCGAGCTCCCACTCGATAGTTGATATCTTTGGCAACATATTATCTAGCTGCCAACACCCTGCTAGCCAGCTTCTCCAATCCAATTCCATTATGCACACAAACAAGTAACAATATGCACATCAAGCAATAATCAACAATACACATATCACAAATTACATATCAAACAACCAAACAAGATCCCTAAACACTGTGATGATCTAGGCACCTGCTTCTTCGACGTCGCAGCTCTGAGAAGAAAATGTGATGGAGGCCAAAACAGGAGGAACGACGGTTAAAACCAAGTTGACACAAATCAAAGAAGAATAAAATGAAAATGAGAACGAGATGACTGATTACTTGATCGAAGAAGCAACAGTGAAAGCTGCTCGGTGCATCGGATTTGAAATGCCGAATCAACGGGGGGATCAGTTGAAACATCAGAGGGTTGGATGTAGGTACTCCATGGAGTCCCTGTCCAAAACCCTAAACCTCGTACATTTTCTTTATCTTAATCCTTTTTATGTTATTATTTGATCGTTTTCACGGAGGATAAATATTAAGGTGAGTCACACTTTACATATAATTTATTCGATATATATTTTACTTTAAACCGCATTTATAAAATAGAGTATATACTTATAAGGAGTAGAATATCCATATATTTTTATTATAATTATTTTAATAATTAAGATGAAAAAACTAAAAATAGTAATTTGATTTGAAAATTTATAATGGTTTAATTATTTATTTTTACGATTTGTCTATAGAAATTTTAAGAAATGGGGCCGGGTAGGTTGCTTTTAATAACAATTGTGGCTCGTATAAGGGTATATATGAAGTATGACTCATAAGTATAAGAGTCGTTGGGAATACAAATACTTTATAAAAGAAAGACCTTCTTGTATATTTTATTACATTTAATATAAATACTTTAAAAATAGATAATTTTTTAATAAAATGAGTGCTTTTTGTCACTAGTTACTATATACAAATTTCATATTTTTTTATATTTCTTTAACGCTAACCAATCAGAGCACTTCAAAAAGCAAAATGCACCAACATTTGCACTTCTTTGTTACATTATTACAATTTTACTATTTTTAACAATGATTTCACGGTTCACCTGTAAAATATTTGAGTAAATTTTAAACATAAAAATATAATACATAAATAATAATTTTACGCATCCCCAAGGCCAGACATTACACAAGGAAAGGATCTGAAGTTTTTGAATTACCAATTAACACATATATGAGCTTCAAAGTTAAAGAATTGTTGCATTTTGATTATTTAGGCTCTATTTGGTAAATACGAAAGAAATAAAAATAACATAAAAATTTTAAATAATTAATTTATTAAAATTAATATATATATATATATATATATAATATTTAAAAAAATAATAAATTTACATTATATTTTATGTTCAAAATTAATTATGATTACTTTATGTGAATCACCTATATGCTATCCAATAGATAATATAATTTTTGCTCATTAGATAACACATCGGTGAGTCGTATGAGGTAATTATCATTATTTTACACTTATAAATTTAATTATATTTAATTTATATATAAAATAAAATAACTTGAAATTACCTTTTATAAAACTATTTTAAATATAATTACTTTTGTTAAAGTTTGATTATTTCAAAATTTTTGCATCGTTCATGCCCAACCAAGTGAACAACCTTTTTTTTTTATATTTTCTATTTTATGTTTGAGGTTGCTTTGACATACATACCACTAGTGTAGCTATGAAGTACAAAAACAGAAAGGAATTGATCGACAAGTGCAAACATAAATTATTGTGCAAGAAACTAATGGCTCTTTCTAGTTTCTAGTGCTGGCCCAGCTATTACCTGTGAGATTGTCCTTAAAAACAAAAGAAAAAGAACAAGCAAGAAATTTGAAATTGTCCTTCCATTGTCGCTTATTCTTGAAAGAGTTGATATTCATCTTACATGGTAATTGAGGCCACAACACCGTAAGTATTCACTTCAAAATTGCACTCATCAAGTCAAAGCAAACACTGATGAACACGCTGATGAACTACATCAATTCTTGCGCGAGTCATCTACAAGTGACAAGACTCAGACTTCATATATATATCCAGCAATTCTGCCAATATAACTGAGTTGTAAGCCACATCCTTCAGTAAGGCAGGTGAGGAATGGTACAACTATGCTGAAAGATCATGAATAAAGTTGATGCCCCATCTGCTCTATACAATCACAAACCAACTGCTTGCTAAAAATATTCAAGAAAGTATTTTTTTGATAAAAAATTTACAGTTATCTGTCGTCAGGTGGCAGTGTTGGGCTTTTCGAGCACATAGCGATCTTGTGAAGCTCCCGAAGGCGTTTTGCAGGGTCACATAATCCTGAAACATGAAGGTATCGAACTTATTTAAACATTGATTTTAACAGTCTTGTCCAACAGTTACAATACTACATGCATGGAAATTAAGAAATACACGGACTTATCAGGCTGTCACCGCAAAACATAAGGCAACAAACTGTTGCGAAACAAAGAACAATCCCTCAAAGCACTACGCTTAATCAAAGGCAATATCATAAGTGTTGGGTTGGTATCAAATTAGGTAGCACACCGGTAGCTGTATAAAAGAAAAAACCTACCCAACAGAAATAATATAAAAATACCCAACAACTCTGCTTCAATAAAGAATGAGGAATTAAACAACAGTTGAGGTTACACCATCACAAGATCAGATAACTGATGGATTACCAACTCAGATATTGAAGATAGCTTCCCATTATGGTTATCCACATTTCCTGTTCATCTGTAAAAGCTTCACTGAAGGTTTTAAAAAAAAGCAGCTTGCTGAAAACATCTTTAAACTACGTGAAGGTAGAATGTTAAATAAGTAACATCCAATCCAGGGCTACGTAATTGTGACAATTAAATTTAAGATAGAATATCTCATAGTGTTCAGAGATATCAACTCCTGAATATGTAAAAAAAAAAGAAATATTGCACCATAGGAGAGGTAGAATCTTATCTACTCTAAAACAATTGATGATAGAGGTTACTCTTCTTCACATAAATAAATAGTTTTCCAAGTGCTTTGGAAACAAAAATGTTTTCAACCCTTTCACGAGTAGCAATGTATATGATGATAATTGTACACGCCGAAAGACATATGCACACGAAAATATGAACCTGAGCACTTTGGAATATCCCAGACAGCAATTGATGTAGGAGTGCATCGAGGATCACATATAGCTCTATTGTTTTCGTGCTCAACATTCATGGCTAGCATCCATGATCCAACAGTAACATCTTCATTGTTAAACATTCTCAAACTGAAACATTTTGAGAAAATTGAGTCGACAAAGAATAACCAAGTAATTCAACAGCCAATAAAAATTTTATGCCCTAAAAAAAAACGGAAACCAAAATTTTATAATTAGTGACACCAGACACGGCATGTGAAGACTCCAAATGTCCATGTGCTGTTTATGGCAGACAACATGGATGTTTGTGAACATTGAAAACAATGCTATTGATTGCATTCCTTATATTGAACTCTTGAATCATCATCTTCTATCCCCATATCCCAAGTAAGTAGGACGGGGACATGGCTACCATTTCAACACTTCATTGAATAGTAGACCATGTCTAAGCTCAAAATCAGTTGTTAACCATTAAGCCACTTGTCAAAACGAGCTTTTTCCATACATATATCTTTGCAAAGAATGAACTACAACCTCAAACCAAGATCATACTATCAATGCTATAATGGATAACCAATGAACAAAAAGAGAAGCATTACAAGCACGTAGTAGGCAAAAGACCAAACCACACCTTGTATCTCTTGTAGCCGCCAAAGCTGCCACTACCTCAGCTGACAGGGCATATATAGGGCCATAAGCATGCAAGAAGTACTCATTTCCAATCAGATTCCCAGATTTCTCATACCTGACAACCAATTAAACATAAATACCTCGCATACAGAACTAAATTTTCAATACATAGAGGCAGCTTCCTCACCATTTCATCTTGGGATCAGTAACAACAGGTCCTTTTTTCATACAGCCTATGTAAGTAAAAGGGTGAGTTCGCTCCTTGGCCAGAAGTGCGGACAATCGATCTGTTCGGGAATGTGGCCACTGAGGCATCACTAATTTTTTCTTACTTGTCAATTAGACCCCAGATCAAAACAAGGACATGAATGCTCAAAACACTTACCAGGCCTCAAATAGATATCATCATCCACCTTGACATAAAAATCGGCTTCGAACAGATTATATGCAGCTTTGAAAAAGGCCAACCTGCTTTAACATTCTTCAATCAAGCTCTACCAATGAAGCCTTCAATCAAACCATAAAACTAAAAAAATAAAAAATAAAAAAACCCACGAATTCGCAAAGAAATTGCTCACGTCTTGTAAGGAAGCTGCAAGTAGTCTTCTTCGACATCAATGAGCACGAAATCGTTATGCTTCTCGATCTCCTTCCCCAGCTCCGCCATTTTCTTCGAATCCTTGGTCCGACCAATCACAAACCTAATCGCTAATCCGGTAGCTCCCTCTAGCCTGCATCGATCCGAACGCTCGAATTGAAATGCACGGCGAAATCGGTATCAGAACGGGTAAAGACTCGACCTTTATGGGATCGGAGGCTATCAAAAAGTGTACCGCAGGAGACCGTCGCGATCGGAGGGGAACCAAGTGCTGCGGAGGGCGGCGCGGCGGGGGGCGGATCCGAAGCCTGTATGGACACCGACGAAGCCGAGCAGCTTCGGCCGATCGGAGAGGGAGGCGTTGGAGGAGCGGCCGGAGCGGGAGTAGGCGAGCTGGTCCCGGCGGGGCGACCAATCGCAGCGGATGACCGGGGCAGGGCGGGGGCGGAGGAGGGCGTAGGCGGCGATCAGAATGCCGGCGGCGCCGACGACGAGGCAGACGGCGGAGAGCCAGCCGGAGGAGGCGGCGACAGCGGACGGGCGGGGGACGCTGGCCAGCCTCGGCCGTCTGGGCTTCTCGTCCTTGGTGTAGTCACCGGCGAATGGGAGGGTCGCCGGCGATGGCATTTTGGTAATTGCGGGGGTCAGGGGGTGGACTCTGAGGTGAAAGAGTTAGAGATGGTGAATTGTCACTCAAACAACCTACCGAGCAAGCCGGGTGGCCCACAAGATTACGCGGGTATCAGTGATTGGATGGAAAGAATATTTTCTTGCCTTAATTAATAGTTAAGAAATGCATATATTATATTATTTTTTAAAACCTCTTTTTTGAATAATATAACAAAACATAAGAAATTCTAAATTTAGATTGCTTATCTTAGATTTGATTTGTGGCTACAATTAGTGATCTTTGTAGCTCAATTAAATTCGATTTAACTTGGTACTCGATTCAATTAAACTTGATTTAATTCGATATTCGATGTGAAGTTTAACTCAACATTAAATAGGTTGGGCCTCGACTTAAACCTATTAAATTCGGTTCAACTCGATGGTTACTAGTTTATAAAATGAATAAGATTTTTTACCATATTTATCATAAATTTTTATATTAAATATAACCTAATTATATAATATTAGTATATGATAATAAATTTGTGCATTATTAGATTATTTGTTATGCATAATTATGCCAAATTTTAGATATTTTATTAATAAATTAAATTATAGTACTAATTATATGAAAAAAGGTATAAATAAATACGAATCAAGGGAACTCGAACTTGACTCGAACTCAGATACGACTCAATTTTTAACACCCTAATTCGGCTTATAGCGCAAATCGAGCCGAACTAAAGTATTAAATCTTGGACCATTATTTTTGCTTAACTTAAATATAAAGTCGACCCATAAGTCAGACTTAACTACTCGAGGTGTTAAAAGATGGAAGGTTCAAGAAAATCTAATGTACAATCAAAATGCACGTGATCACACCAAAAAATATGCACAAACACTTACGGCTAGGATCATGTAAATGAGAACATCCTACATGAAGTCAAATTAGAGAGGAGACTTCAAATTCCGGAAAAAATCTGATAGAATCTCCCTTATAAATAGGATGTGGTAAAAATTTTACAAACATGTATAATTTTACAATTTATAAAATCCAAATATATATATTCACACTTCACACATTTCACACACATTTTCCATCTCGATTACTGTAAAAACCACGAAAATAATAACAACAATAACTATTATTATAATTTTCCTAAAAAAAAAAATTGTACCGCGAGGAACGAGTCATTATTTTTAACATTTCTAGGTTTGGGGTTCATTTAACATGCTTGTTTTAATTCCCGTCTATCGAGTCACTTTTAGGCTCGAGTAAGATTTGATTTTGAACGGTCTCAATTCGAGTTTTTCGTCCATAGGTATATTAGATATACCTATAGATGGGTCCCACTACATTTGTTGGAAGTTCAGATCGTGCCACGTGGCAAGATCTGAGCCGTCCACGTCACTTCTGGCTTTCCTATATATTTTCTCCAACCCACCATGATTTTGGAGTG
>JAVDBV010006548.1:0-24197 GCA_032619315.1 Piper longum
GACTTCTACAGTTTTGGCTCTACTAAGTATGTAAGACAACAATGTTGTTGGTGGCATGCTGTAAATAGCCTCAAATGGGCTCATGCATATTGATGATTGAAAACTGGTGTTGTAGCAAAATTCGGCCAAAGCCAGTCACTTAGTCCAAGTATGTGGTCTATATATTGAAAAACACCTCAAGTATTGCTCCAAAATTTATATTACCTTTGTTTTGACCATCCATTTGGGGATGGTATGCAAAACTTTAGTTGAAAGCCACTCTTTGCAGCGGGAAAAGTTTGGTCTGAAAGGAACTTGTGAAAGTTGGGTCTCTCTCACAGATAATTGAAGTTGGCATTCTATGGAGCTTGAAAATCTCTTCGACGAACAGTCAAGCCATTTTCTAAGCGGTGAATGGGTGCGTAATAGTAATAAAATGGTTGTATTTTGAAAGTCTATCAACTATTCCAAAGATTGCATTTTTTGTTTGGCTTCTTAGCAATCCAGTAATAAAATCCATGCTGATTGACTTCCATATTTGTTGGGGTATGAGAAGTGGCTCTAACAATCACACCGGTGCCAAAGTAGAACTTTTTGAATTTCTGGCAGATTTCACAATTCTGCAAATAAGTTACTACATCCTTATACATTTTTACCAAAAAAAAAACTGCACACAACTTCTTTAAAGTTTTCTGAATGCTCTCATGAGTTCCATCATGAAATTCTTTTAGAACAATGGGTATGAGTTCCATTTGAGAATCCAAGTATATTCTATTCTTGTAAAAAAAAATTCAATTTTTAGTGACCAATTTCCTAAAAGCTTATTTGCTGCACAATGTTGTTTTAGATTTGAGGTGTACAGATTTGTGACATACCCTTCTTTAATCTCATCTAGCCATCTTGGTGTGGGCATTGCAATTGCTACTAAGAGCATTGAATCTTGACTCTTTGAAATGCTTTTCTTTTTCACATTGTCTAGACAATGAATTTGCCACTTTGTTTCTCTTCCTGGCTTGTATTCAATCACAAAATCATATCTTAACAGTTTCACTAGCTACCTTTGTTGTACTGTTGTGTGGATTTTCTCATCCGATAGAAACTTGAGGCTTGAGTGGTCTATTTGAACTATAAATGTCCTTCCCAAACAATAGTGCCATCATTTTTGGATAACTAGAACTAAGGCCGTTATCTCCTTATAAGTGGATAAGAATAAGTTCTTTCCATGCAAAACCTTACTAAAAAAAACAATTGGATGATTTTGTTACATCAAGACTGTACTTAGTCCCACTCCACTAGCATCGCACTCCACCACAAATGGTATTATAAAGTTAGGCAAAACAAGGACAGGAGCAGATTAATGGAAGAATCCTCTGCTAATTGATCTCAATGACAAGAATCCCTCTTAAGCAAATCATACAATGGAGCAATAATATTACCAAAGCCCTTGATGAATTTTTAGTAATACCCTGCTAATCCCAAGAAGGCCCTTACACTTTTTATTGACTCTAGCATTGGCCAGTTCATGATGACTAATATCTTATCTTTTTCCATACTAACTCCATCTAAAAAAATAGCATGATCCAAATGTTGGATTTGTTGTAATTCAAAGGAACACTTCTCTTTCTTTGCATACAATTCGTATAATAGCAAACTTTTCATGGTTTGCTCAATATGGAGTAGGTGATCTTCCCAACATTCACTATAAATGAGTATATCGTTAAACAAAACTAATATAAATTTTCTAAAATATGGAGCAAATACTTTGTTCATTAAAGCTTGAAATGTTGAGGGTGAATTAGATAACCCAAAAGGCACGACTTTAAATTCGTAGTGACCATGATGAGTGTGAAAAGCTATTTTATGCACATAAGCCCCATGTGTAAAACCCGTGACTTGAGTCACAGTTTTACATTAGCGAACCAATCGGTTTAAACTATTGGTTCAAGTCGAATCAGTTTTATAAACCGCATGCTGAGTCGAAGCCAGCCGTGAATAATGAGTGATGAGAGTTAGGTGTACTTGAATATATGGTGCTAACGTCAGAAAGAAGGTGAGAAATGAGTTATCAGAATATATGAAAGTAAGCAGTATATTTATTTTTATGTATTTGATCGTAGAATTATTTTTAAGCCGAATAATGCATTAGGATGTGTTATAGGGCAATTTGGATGGGCTATTAGTTATAGAACATGTCATTGTGGTGTTATGGTGTGTAATATATTTTATGAGATTTTTTCATATTTTTTTGGATTTTATTTTAGGATATATTACGAGTTAGTTATTATTTTTAACTCGAGTCAAAGTTGAGTCAATACTTATTTACGATATTGCCATCGAGCTATTTCTTCTCCATCCCAACACCTTCCCCCTTCAAAACCCTCGTCGTCATCCCTGGGTTCGCCGCCACCAATCAACGCCTCCAAGCACCACCGCGTCATTGTCGTGCCACCACGACCAACCCTGGCCATAGTTTGGTCGCCGTGATGCCATAATCGTCCCCCCGAATGAGCGACATTCCCCTAGTCAATTAACTGGTGTCTGGGTCATGCCGCCACTACTGTGATGCTGACAACCACTCCCTCGACCTCCTCAAAATTTACCCCTCCCTAGCGCCACCATCGAGGCCAGCCATAGGCCCAATCAGAGTGACCGATCGTCCCTGTTGAACTCGTCATTGCCATTGGCGGTCATCGTCGCTGCTACTTCCCGCACCGTCACCAACATTGGCTCAAGCTCGCCGAGATGGTGTTGACCCTTACTCCTTATTACCCCGTCAGAACAACCGTCGAAAAATAGTTGGAACTCGCTGAAAAACTGTCTGAACCTGTCGAAAAACCAGATTTGCTAGATTTCGCCGAATCTTCCACTTAGCTCATCCAGTTGAACCCGATCGAACTTCGGATGCTGTCAATCACCGAATTCGAGTTTCGAGACGCGATAAAACCCTAGTTATCACCGATTGTCAACGACTTGAAGTATAATTACCTCTAATTTAATTATTTAAAATTGGTAGTTATTAACACAATTGCTAGGATTGACTGTTTGATTTGGTGAATGCTTGATTGTGAATGAAGTGATGATTTGCATAATTTGCTTGACAATGAATGGACGCTAGTAATCTAATTAAGTAAATTGAATCTAAATATGCTAATTGACTACAACATAATTTTAAAAAATATAATAAAATTGGTATGAATAGGATGTGTTAGAATTATTTTTTTTATTGATGATTGTTTGACTATTGTTGGATAATGATTGCATTATTTGTGTGACGTTCATGATGAGTTTGATGCATTATTCAGTTAGTGGGCATTAGTTTCTAGATTTTATGTATAGATACGAAGTAGGAGCTCGTCGCATAGGTGTGCAACCACTCTTGGAGCTTCTACCAGGTTTGTTTATGACTCGCTCTCTATTTATTATCTCATTCTATCGTGTTTTGTTTAGAATAAGAAAGAGGACGTATCGAGTAGTGAATTTATCGTATCTCACTCCACACAAGCCATTTAGCCGATCGTATTTCCATCGAGAATGAGATCCCTTAAGCATGTTTTTAAACTTAGATCTAGCTCACGATGCCTTTGGGCCTATTTTATTAAATTTCCTACCCAGGCCAATGTATATGTAGTTTTCGCGTTTCTAATGAGAGATGGAATGAGGGAAATTCGACCACTGTGCTACAAGAGCGGGCACATGCCAATCGATAGCAGGTTTGGAAGTAGTGAGCGTCCACTCCATTCCTGCAGGATCCTAACAACTCCACCTTTGAGTTCCTCAAACCCAAAGAAGTATGGAGATTTACGGGTACTACTCTACAGTGCATGTTTAGACTTGTGGCTTCAAAGAATACTGAAGGTGCATGCCTGAGAGTACTCGACCTCTGCATTCCGGGCTAGGAGTAATACTGAGGATATAGAGGGCAGAAGAGAAAAGAATGAATTTTCTACGCAAGAGATAGATGAAATGGCTAAGGAAAGAGAATGCTATGGAAAAAAAATTGATAAGGAATGGGGTTGCTACAGTCTGAGGGCGGCTACTGCCATTAGTTCCATTCTTGAGGAACTATATGAGATTTTTATTCAACAAGAGGATCAGCTCTCTTGTGCCAGTTTAATATTAGTTATTTTCTAAATTAGTAATACTCATTAGTGATGGCTTTTTAATATATATGAAGGTGAGAATCGTGAAGAATGAACGCTGTCGGGACTGTGGAAGAGTAGCATGGACCCACACACACTTGTACCTACCATGTGTAATATGTAATGATGGTGTATTGATAATGTGTGAATGATGATAATCATATTGTGTTATGTTTTGATAAACTATCTGTGAAATTAGTAAATGAATGTGAATAAACAGGGAGCCTTGAAATTCAAACTTGGCTCATATAAAGATGAATGTGATAATGATTGAACGCCATGATAGATTGTCATGTTTTATATATTTTTTTGACAAAATATACATATCCTTGTTTTGGATAAGTTGGCCCTTATCACACTTTCAAGGAAAACTATGTCCATTTTTATTTAAAAATAAATATTTTTCTTTGGATTTTTTATTTATTGTTTTTGTTTTGTTTTTGCTTACACTTCATAGCATGTGTATGGGACTGCGTTAGGACCCAAACATCGTATCCATGCTTTGTATGTTGCATCTCCGTCTTGAGACACCGAAGGTAGATCCGGGTTGGCTTAACCAAATCAATTCTATTAGTGAACGGTTCGGTCGTAAGTAACATTTTTGGTTCGGTTCACGGGTGAACCGAAACGGGGTGTAACACCATGCATCCTTATTTGTTAATACCTAATATTAAATCTAACTTGGAAAACTAAATTTTTTCATGTAGTTCATTCAAGAGTTCATCAATGTTGGAGATGTAAAATTTGTTCTTGATGGTTGCTTTGTTGAGAGCCCTATAATCTATGCATATCCTCCAACTTTCATTTTTTTTTCTTGACCAACAGCATTAGGGATGAATATGGACTTGATGTAGGCTTAATTATCCCTACCTTCAGTAATTCCTTAACCTGCTTCTCTATGTCTTTTTTTGAAAATAAATGGCTTGACGGCCATAGGTAGAGTTCCTTCGTTTAGAGGTATATGATCATCATAAGCTCTTTGTGGTGGTAGGCTTTTGGGTACATAGAAAATTTTTTCAATTTTTTGCAGCACATTGTCCAACTGTTCCTCTTGCAGGGCAGATAATGAGTGAATTTGTTGCTTTGTGTTACTATTATCTAGTACCTATAGATTCATTAGTAAACCTTATTTCCTCTTCTTAAAGGAGTGAGTTATCTGTTTCTTGTCACATAATTAACTTGGAGGCATAAGTTGACCATGTAACTCCAATGTTTTCCCATTTTCAGTGAAATACATTATAAGAGATTCAAAATTTTATAATATTGATCCCAAAGTTTTCAGCCATTGAATGCCTATAACAATATCAAATTCCTCCAGGTGAAGTACAAAGAAATCTCAAATAGTACTATACCTAGGAATATCTAACATAATGCCCACACACTTGCCCCCACAACTCATCTTCTCACTGTTGGGTACCTGAACCTTCAAACCATTATTTGTTTGTACAGTTAACTTCAATTTTTTTATCAGACTTGCATTCACAAAATTGTGTGAACTCCTTGAATCTATCAATACTATTACGTGACAACACTATCCCTAATATTCTCATGGTATTGGTAGTTGTGGCACCAATTAATACATTGAGAGATATAGCTAGTACCATGGAGTTCAACTCTTCTTCATTGTCCTCCTGCTCTGATATGTCTACATCTCTTACCACTTTAATGGTGAATAATCTTTTGCATTTTTGTCTCAGAATAAATTTTTTATCACATTTGAAATATAAGCTTCCCTCCTTCCTTTCTTGCAACTGTTTGATAGTGAATTTTTTTCCAGAGACTATCTCTTTAGATTTGAAATATGCAACATGTGTTGCTTCTTTGCAAGTAACATAATTGTTTTCTCTTTTAGATGAACCTTGTGTACTCATAATTCTCTCTTTTTTATCTTGTATATGAATGTGATTTATGGTTCACATGGTGCTCCAAATGTCTAGTTAGACCTTGTGCATCTAACAATGTTTCTAGTTTTCTTGATCTCACCTCCATGTTTAGACCACATATTACTTTCTACTTCTCTGTCATATGACAAACCATGGTTGCCAGTCTATTAAACTAGATAGTATAATTTTTTACTGAAGAATCTTGAATTAATCTAGTAAGATCACAATAGAAATCCTCATAATCAGGTGGTCCAAAGTGCAACTTGATAGCCTCTTTCAACTTTACCCAACTAGGTATTCCATGATGTTCTTGTAGCATATCAAACCAAATTTGGGGCATCATCTTCCAAATGAAAGCTTGCTAATTTAAGTTGTAAATGTTCCTTGATTTTATACAATTTAAAGAACTTTTTTTCTCTACTAAACCAATGAATGAGATCCTTTGAGCCATCATACTTTTGGAAAACTCATCTTTGATCCTTTTAAAAAATCTTCATCTTGAACAACACGAAGTACACTCTCTTGGACATTCTGTCGAGCACGCTCCATCCTAAATTTGGATGTATCTTGTGATTGTCTACTACAATAGTCGCTCCTCACCTTGAATATTATTATGGTTTCCCTGCAATGGATCATTGACATCTACTACATTTGTATAAACCCTAACATACGAAGTATCGATCCCATCTTTGTGGTCAAGATTCAATTTTTTCAAAACAAACTCTTTTTTAGATTGCAATAACAACTCAAATTTTGCAGATATGTCAATAAAAGCATATAGTAGATGATCTTGAACCTTCCTGATTTGGGCTAATTTTTTAGAGTTTGGTGAAGAATTCGTACCTCCTTTGCCTTGATATGATACCAATATGGGATGATCCTCATCCATTGTTGTAAAACCCACGATTCGAGTTAGGGTTTTATATTCAGAACCGATCAGTTCGACAATTATTTTCGAGTCGAGTATGTTTCAGAACACGTGTACTGAGCCGACGCCGGTCGCGTGTATGAGCCATGAGGGGTCATGAGTACCCAAGTATATGATGATAACATCATGAATACAGCAGAAAAGAATGAGTTATCAGAATATATAAGAGTATGCAGTACATTTTTTATTATTATGCAGCTTGATCGTAGAAATAGTTTTAGGCCGTTACCGCGTTAGGACGCGTTACGGGTAGTTTGGACGGGTCGATAGCTATAGAGCATGTCATTTGGATGTTGTGTTATTTTAGGAAATTTTCCCAATTTTTCTAGATTTGTTTTGATTTATTTTGATTTAGATATTATTCTTGATTCGAGCCAGAGACGAGTCAAGTTTTATTTACAAGTATGCCACTCAACCAATTTTCTTCCCCCGGCACCCCCTTCTCCCCTTTCCCGAACCCTAGCCACCCCCATGCATCGCCACCACCGCCGCTGTCGATGTCGCCCGGCCGCCGACCGACGTCGCTCCGCCCCACGACGGCGTCTCTGTGCTGCCCCGACCAAGCCCGACCACCACCTGGCCACTGCGACATCGGAATCACCGCACCTAGCGCCAAGCATGCAATGCGTTCGCGGGTCGATTTCACCTCCGGCGACCGTCACTGTCACCGTCTACTGACCGCCTCGACATCACCGACCACACAGCAACCATCCCCGACGGGAATTGGAGCCGATCGCTGCCCTGGCCGGTTAGATCTAGCCACCCATAGCCTCGCCTAATTTTACCATTTTCCGGCGAGCCACCACCTCCGTCGGCCACGCCGATGCCACAGATGCGTCGGGCTCGCCAAGACAGTTCTAATGGTACCCCATACGGCCACTATCTGGCCAGTAGACGACGCCGGCGATTGCTACCAGAAAACCGCTGAACCTGCCAAAAAACCACCGAAACTCGCCGAAAAACCAAAATTATCAGAATTCTTTGGAATTCACCGGATCTTTTGCCGAGTTCATCTAGTTGAAGCCGATGGAGCTTCGGACGCTGTCGAGCGCCAAATTCGAGGTTTGAGACGCACGAACAACGAAACCATAGCCGTCGTTGATTGCCGACGACGTGAGGTATAATTACCTCTAAGTTTATTATTTAAGATTGATGATTATTAGCACAACATGCTAGGATTGATTATTGATATTGAGGTAATTAAACCCTAATTACTGATGAAGTAATAAGTGACATGATTTGATTAAGTGTGAATGAAAAGCTGAGTGATCTAATGAGATAGATCGAGTATGAGCATGATAAGTGGTTATGATGTAATTTAGAAAAATATAATAAAATTTGCATGAATATGAGGACTTAGAATTATTTACATTAATGATTATTGAATTATTTGATTGACTATGATTGTATTGTGATTATTATAACTAATTTGATTCATCATTTAGTTATTGAGCGTTAGTATTTAGGTCTGATGTGTAGGTACGGAGTAGGAGCTCGCCACCTAGGAGCGATGACACGCTTGGAGCTTCTACTAGGTCCGTTAGGACTCGCTTCTGTTTTACGCTCTTTCTATTGTGTATTTGATTATGATTTGCAGGATGAGTTAAGTGACGTTTTATCGGATCCCACTTAACTCTCGAGGATGAGATCCCTCAAGAATGATTTCGAAAATAAGATCCACAGCAAGTTGCCTTCGGGTCTATTTTATAAATCTCTTCCCAGGCCTATATATATATTTTTATCGAGTTTTCAGTGAGACGAGAGATGGAGAAATCGACTGCACATACCATGCAAAGGATGACGTGACAGTCAAAGCGGGCTCTGGACTAGTGCCAGCGGACTGTTCCATTCCTGAGGGATCCTGATAACTCCGCGTTTGAGTTCCTCACACCTGGAAAACGTGGAGGTTTACTGGTACTGTTTAGTACAACGCATGTCATGACTTGTGGTTCAAAGGGTACTGAAGGCGACTGCCGAAGAGTGCTCGGTCTTCATGCTCAAGGCCAGGAGAAATATGGAGGTAAGGAGAGGGCTTAGGATTTGAGACCAGAAAATGAAGTGAAATGCCGAGATAGGTAACAACAGTAGCAGATCAGTCAGTTCGGGATGCTACCGGGTCTGTAGCCCAGTGGCTGCTCAATAGATGCCCTTCAGAGAGTTCACGATGAGTATATATGATTGTTTTCTTTCATATGAGAGTTTGCTCTCATAACCAATTTATTATTAGTTATTTTCCGGGCTGGTAACACTCATTACTGACGATTTTTGTACTATATACAGGTGACGAGCATGAGATGGATGTGCTAGCCTGGACGGAGGAGCAATGAGGTCTTCTGCACACACACATATGTTTGGTGAACGATTGTTTAATATTTTGTTTATGATTTTATTGTATTAGCATAATGTGAGGAGATGAAAAGTGTGATGATCTGATGAAGTGTTGAGACATGACATGAAATATGAATAGATGACACAGGTGGGCTGCGACCTAAGCTTCAGAGTGAGCTATAGTAGTTTAGACTGTGTGAATGTAATTTTTGATATGTGTTTATATGTGTGTACGTATATTATGTTGACAGGGTAGCCCCTAATTACATTTTTAGGGGAGGCTCAGTCTGTTTTAATTTAGAATTTTTATTCAATTTATTAAAATTGTTGCTTTCATATGAATTGATTGCTAAGTAATTTATGTAGTATCCTACTAGGGTTTTATATATTCCTGCATATATGACAAGTTGTATCTTTATCTTAAGACGCCCAGATGGATCCGTACGAGTTAGGTTCGGGTTAGTCGACCTAACTAAGACCCGTAATATGCTGATTCGGTTCACGAGCGTGAACTGGAATTGGGGTATTACAATTGCACTGATGATGAGGATTTTTATCCTACCGACTATACTGCTTCATTGGAGCCATGTAGGCGATGAACCTGAGCTGGGAAGGTGGCGAATTTAGGATTGGAAAATAGAAGATAGAGCATTCTTGGAGTTCTTAAAAGATTGGATGAAGAATAAACACAATTTGTATTCTAAATGAATAAAATTGATATTTTGTTCTATTTTTATACCCACACCAACCCCTGTACAATTGCACGTACAACTACAAGAATGCCCCTCTCATCAATTAACACTAACTAATTACTTTAGAAGTCCAAAGCTAATCCTACCCATCTCGTATATTGGCTCATTTTATTCATTCCAATTTCCGACCAACGCCCTTAGCACAGCTCCAATTCTTTTGTTTGTAGCAAAGTTGAGATAAAGTTCGTTGTCGACGGAAACTTTCAAAATGAAGAAGGGGTAGGTTCTTTACCAACTTTCAAAATGAAAAGATTTTCTGTTAGGGAAGAAAAAAGAAGGGTAGGGCCTTGCCTTGTTGTGTTATGTTTGTGTTTGTACGTCGTCATCACTAAAGCTAATGGTTGGTTGATGCTTTGGACCTTTGGTATAACTGTGAATAATACTTCTTTCCAAGTGTAAGTGTTTTTGTACTGTCAATTTTGATATTTTCTAATCTAAGTGTATGCAGCTTGGGGGGCAAAAAGAAAAATCAAATCTGTTGTTTCTCTGAACAAGTTCTTGTGGGGAGGACTCAAGCTTGTGTGATTCTCAAATATATGTTAATGTTCATGGTTTTTGCTCTTCACTGTAACGGCATCTAATCAAAATGTTATTTTCCGTAAAATGAATAAATAAATGCATTAATTAATTTGTTAATTAAATTAGTTTGAAATATTAGGTTCATTAACATTTTAAACTAAGTTAAAAGTTTATCTTATGTCAATAGGTAAAAATAATAGAGTACTATTTTTTAATAAAGTATTATTGCTTAAAATTATGTTGCTAAAATGAGATTTTACTTATATAATTCATGCAGTAGCCGAGTTTAATAACTCTTATTTTAGTTAGACATTTTAGAGATATGAGTTCAATAAGAGTGGTTAAGCCTTTCTTTGTTTGTGTTTGTGATTTACATATTTAGAATAGTTTCCCTTTAACTGTTTTGGTTCCATAGATTACGAAACAAAGAAAAAAAGATTGAAAAAAAGTAAAGAAAAATGTCATTTTTCCTAGTTTTTATGTATTTAACTAAAGAAAATTATGAAGCATCATTTTCACTTTCTATATTTTTTAATATTTTTTAGAAATATAATTATAAATGAATTTTTAATCGTGATACAAAACTAATTTTATTTTCTCATATTTTTAATAAACTAATCAACCAATAATATGAAATAATATTAAATATAGTATTATTTTAAATTCATTTTTTGTTTAAAAGTTAATAAATAGTATTTAAATTCTATAATTAATGAATGAATTAATAATATCCATTCATCTTACATCTAAAATTAAAATTATTTTGTAAATAAACGTGACAATAATTAAGATTTACATGATACTAGTCATTTTGTTAAATTTCAGGATAATAAATATTATTTTAATTGTACTAATATATAAATATAGAGCACTTAATCATACACAAAGCAAAAATAAGAAGTGGTTTCTTTTGTTAAAAAAATAATTATTATATATCTTATAAAAAATTTAAAAAACTACATAAAAATACTAACAAGATTAATAAGAATCAATTAAAAATAAACAAAACAAAACAAAAATTGTAAGAGAAAGAGGAAGGATATTATTTATTTTTATTTTTTAATATAAATTATAAAACCCGAAAACAGATAAATAAATGTGCCGACGTGGAGTAGGATTTTTTTTTAATTGATAAATCTAAAAGGCGTATCGACTGTATGTGACATGGTATCGGCTTCGCTAGATATGCGGCACTGGATGGTTGGTTGGTCTCTCTCACGTGGTTCATGGCTTGTACATGGATGACGTGGACTCCCCACCTCCCTCATCGCCGCCACCCAAAATGGGCCAAAACTTGTAAAGAGGCCGAATCCTGGTTGTGCTTTGTGTTTCTCGCGCGGTGGTGGTGGTGGTGGTGGTGGTGGTGGTGGGAGTGTGCTGCGTGACCAAAGCCCATGGCCTCCACCTCCGTCTCCGTCTCCCCCGTCTTCCCCAGCCACATCTCTCACCGCCGACAATCTCTCTCCTCGTCTTACACTCCACCTCCCTCTCCCACCTCCCTCTCCCTCTCCCTTTCCGTCTCCTTCTCCCTACTAAATCGTACTACTCACCGACGCCGCTTCCGACCTATTCGCCCTTCTTGTGGGGCTGCTCCTGTCTTTCAGGTCAGCTCTTTTTTTTATTTAACTTTTTTTTTAAGTGTCGTGGATCATGTATCATCTATGCATTTGATTGATTTTGTGTGCTGTATGTATGTATATATACAAGTCATCGTGATGGTGTTGTTTCGTTGGTAGGATTTATTAGGGGAATTAAAGTAGGAACCGATGGTCAAGGGCTATTGATAGGATTGCTTCGTGATGATGCCTTTGCTTCTTGTTGTTGTTGTTGTTTTGGGGAATTGATTATGTGTACGTGCTTCTCATTAGATTGTGGCCGCTGTTAACCGGGAGCCTCTAAAAGTTATGATATCCGGCGCACCTGCATCTGGAAAGGGGACGCAATGCGAGTTCATCACTGACAAGGTTTGGTTTTTCTTTTTTTCTTTGTCCTTCATTTTCTCTAGCTTCAATTCTGACTTTTGTGACTTTTTTTTTTACAAAGAACATCTGACGTAAACATCATCATCTGTACTGTAAATAACAAGTCATTTAACCACGTCTTGCCCTTGATGAAACTCTACCTTTCCTTCATGTTCTTGCTTGTTCAGCTTCTCTCATTTTGTTTTTAGCAGAAAATTTCCAGTGTCTCTTTCTCACCTAGAAAAAGGCTTTTGTGTAACCAGGATGTGGTGAAATAATTTATTTCATTTGTCGTTTCCACATCTGTTCTTCTTGAGAAACTTCCATTAAAAACTGGAGTGCTTCCTTAGGCACTTCTCTCAATGGGAATGGGTGCATTGAAATGGATATATATGACAGATTGAAAAAATTAGCGCTCATTTATGCAGTATGGATTGGTGCATGTTGCTGCTGGTGATCTCCTGAGGGCTGAAATTGCGGCAGGCACTGAGAATGGAAAGAGAGCAAAAAAGTTCATGGAGAATGGACAACTGGTTCCTGATGAAATAGTTGTCACGGTAGAGTCGTTCTTTTTCCATTCTGGCCACGGGGGAAATGTCTTATTTTTTATACTCATCCTTCGACATTTGAACATACTCAGATGGTGAAAGAACGCTTGTTCCAGCCAGATGTTCAGGAAAATGGTTGGCTGTTAGATGGATACCCAAGAAGCTTATCACAAGCAAAAGCACTTGAGGACCTTGGCATACGGCCAGACATTTTTCTTGTTCTAGATGTAAGTTAATAGGAATTTGCAATCGTGCCTGACCATAATTAGGAGTCTTATTGTTCTTTTACTTGGCCTCAATAGGTCATAGAAGAGGTTCTCGTTGAGAGAGTTGTTGGTAGAAGACTGGATCCGGTCACTGGGAAGATCTACCATTTGAAATATTTTCCCCCAGAAACTGAGGAAATTGCTTCCAGGCTCACCCAGCGTTTTGATGATACTGAAGAGAAGGTTTCTTTCGTTTGCCTAGGCCAAAATAGTCTCAGTTTATATATGTGCTCCAAAATAGTCTCAGTTCATACATGTGCTTTGCAATTTCTTTCATAGGATTCTTTTTTTCTTATGGATCGACCATGGGCATCTCATTCTTGAGCATAGTTTTTCATTGATAGGTGAAACTGCGGCTGGTAACATACCATCAAAATGTGGAATCTGTCTTTTCTACTTACCAAGATCTAATATACAAGGTCAAAGCTTTTCTTCTCAAGTGTGAAATCTTTTAAATTTCAAATTAATTTTATAGATACCTGGGAATGCATTCCTTATATAATTTACTTAATACTGTTTTACAAATTCTTGCATTTTGGGAGCTTTTCATGTTGACAAATGATTGGCAAATACTACTTAGTATAACCTGAGCTACACCAAGGTTTTCCATACAATACTTCTGCAAATCATTCTCAGGGGAAAAAAAAGGATTAACAGACACCGTCTTTGTGATGGAAGATGACTGAATTAATGTTTCTCAATCAGGAAATATCTCTGGATGTTTGTGAAATAGGTTAGGAAGGGTCCAACATAAAACATTGCATCTTTGTTTTTGCATAGTTTTTTACCATCAATTCAGTGCAAGAGCAATCGATTAATGGCACAAAATATATGCCATTGGTCCAGCCTCACTAGGATAAGGCATAGTTGATGATGAAATATCCAAAATCTCATTATTCATCTTGATTAGCTTTGTAGTTTTCTAGTCCTAATTAGCTTGAAAAATATTACACATTACAAAAAAAAAATTAACATTGAGAAAACTGCTTGAAACTCTCGAAAACCACTAAATTGTAGAGAAAAAATTCGAAAATGTACGATGGACTCAGGATGGTTTGTTTTGTATGAAATGGATCCCTAGAGCATGGAATTCAGCCGCACATAAGCTTGTTCTGCTCTCGGTTGTATTTTGATTTTATTCAGTAATATATAGTAATTTTTTTTCAAAGAAAAAAAAATGTGGAAGGAGATCTATTCTATGAGGCATGCTTGTTTGCCCTTTTACATGACCCATGCCCCTTATGACAGTAAGCCAGGTGGAGTATGTGTCTTATACTTGGTCAAAGCCAGCAGGCTGTTACAAGAATGTGAATTTCGAATCCATTTAGTTTTGATTTCCTTTCGTCATGATTGAAGGTCAATGGCAATGTAACCAAGGAGGAGGTGTTTGCACAAATAGATGGAGCTTTGACCAGCATTCTCGAGCAAAAGCAGCTGGCCAACGCATCAATTGCCACTAGTGCATAGTTGCCAATGACAAATATTGGAAGAAAAGGTAACTATATAATTCTCTTGGGCAATTTTTTTCGTTTTTCTAATGATTTTGGTTCTACATGCATGTAAGCCAGAGACTCTTTACAGGCGTTCATCCTGAACCAGGGTGGTTGAGATAGAAAACAATCTTGAAGCGTACACATCCTATATTTGTTGTGCAAACTTATGTTGTACGTAGAAGAAAGTTTCCAGAACGAGAGATGCTCAAATGTAGAACGTTTCCCCTCGGCTGCTTCTTATCAGGTGTTGGTAGTTATAATATTCCCCCACACTTGCCACTCCACTCGTAACCGGAAAGCGGTTTCCCTTGTATATTCGAAGTTCTTGACCTTCCTACGGCGCTTGGGAAAACAAACTTGTTCCGAGTGGACAGGGATGCTTGTGCGAATAGCATCAAGAATAGAACAACTTTCCACAGTAATCCCATGGTTAATAGACTCGAGGATATATAAAATCCAACAGTGCACAATCCACCGGCAATTGAAATACAAAGCAACTCAATTTAGCAGTACGACCAAATAGCAAGCTGCCAGGTAGCACAAATTCTCCTCTCCGGAACTCGATCACATATAGCCCTTACTACTACTTCAAGACTTACAGTATTCCACTAAATTTTATTTCATCGACACACAATTCCTAATTTGACATCCACTTTATCCCAAAGATCTCTCCGACAACAGAATTCCTACACATTAAAGATGTACCATAATTTTCTCTTGAGCAGAACAGTTCGGGTACAATTTAGTTTCTACACTTCACCTCTTACAATAACCAACCTACCAACCTAAGCCATGTAACGCCCCAGCAAGAATTGATTCATTTTGCATATCAACCCAGCGTATTCACATGCTCTACCATACCTTGAATGCAAGCTGCTTACAAGTTTGCAGTGGGGACAGGTTATCAAAATGCAAAGTAGTCAGCTAAAGTGCAGGTAGAAAATTGTCGCTATATGATGGATTATCAGTCAATTAGGGTGAACCAGTCACCCCAGGAAATAACTCTGATATTTTGTTGAAAACATCCATAACCTAGATCAACAAAAAAATTGAATTAGTCATCTCATGTCTATCTAATTGTCAGGCAAGCAACATTTATAAACAACCCTAGATTGAATTTTTCTAGCACTGTGCACTTACAAAAATGACCAGCATCATAAATTAAATGAAGGATTCTTAGATCTTAATTATGAGAGGTACCATCAGAGGTATCTTGAAAAAGTAAAATGCAAATAAAAAGTAAACGACAGACTTAGATTGTTCACCTCTTTATCATTTTGATATTTTACAATACTCATAGGATTCTGCGAACACTGCAAATGCAACAAATGTGAGAAAATCACAGCTGGAACTACATATTAGATCAAGATATAAAATTCTCACTTACATCCATGATTGCAGCTTGCACTTTAGGATTTTGAAATGCCATGGCTACGTCAGGATTTGCCATAATTTTTGAAATAACGTCTTCGGGGGTGAGTCCAATTTGAGCTACAAATAAAAGGGGGGAAAAAATTATATCCTACTCCAAAAAAAAAAGTCAGATGGAATGAGAAACTTAATTAACAGGTGAAGTGGAAACTTCCTTTAACATTTCCATGATGTGCTTAACCATGTCTATTTTAATAAGACTAATAATCCCATTTTATTATCATCGTCTAGAAATTAGGTAAACTGATGTGATCATGTGAAAGGTGTTGATGTACATATCTATCTATATCATACATATGACTTGGTCTTTGCATATGGCCTGGTCATTTAGCTTATCTCTATTTCTTCTCCCATTCATTAGGAACTAATTGTACAAATCCTTGTATTATATATATATGTGATGTATCATTCCATTAATGAATGAGAAAAATCAATTCTTTCTAAAGGAAGATCAACTGGTAGAATACGCAACAGAATTGAAATCTATAACGAGGAAAGTATGATTCTGGAAGAAATGAAAAAAACAAAAATTTTCAAGTAACTCACCAAATTGCTGCTTAATCTCAGGACTGCTTAGATCAAAATTTTTCAAGGAGTCCATCATACGATTGTCCCATTCTGTGCTGCCTCCCATATTACTCCTGCAGTTAAAAGAAATAATACATATATAATGGATAATACAACAAAATGACCCTTCAGCGATAAAAAATTTGTGTGACATCCACTGTCCAATAGAGTAAGCCAAATACATGCTTAGTAACCTTGAGTATCTGGTACAAGAAATAGCTACAATACTAGAGATTTATTTTTGTAAACCAAGTCTGCTAGTCTCATTTCCTCTTATTTTAATTCCATTCCATTTAAGCCCAATATGGTCATAGGTCCCAGTCCAACTAGTTTGAAGCCCATCATACCCATTAACCTCTTGGCCCATCATACCTTAATTCTCTCCAATCCCAGCTTAAAAGTGATAATATCACATATTTTTCTTACAAAGTATCTTTTCGTATTGCACTATAGCCTTGCTTTTGTTCGTCAGTCATCTAGTTTCTTGTTCCATGTTCGTAGCCAATTAGCAACTTTGTCCTACATTACATTGTGTACCTTTATACTCAATTGTGTGGTTCAAAAATAGATCAAACAAGTATGCTTTCCTTGCATGGCTCAGCATGTCAAATGGAATCTTACCTTTGGACATGTTGCAAAAGAAAGGAATCCATCTTGCCAAGAGGTGTTATCTATGCTAGAAGTCTAATGGAACTCGTAACCATATCAATTATTAGTGCTCTTACAGTTTGCTTATCGGGAGATACATCCTCGACGGAAGTCATATTCATCGCCAGATCCTCTCTTTCAATAGACATTGATTGACTACTTTATGTACTCAATATGACTACTTTATGTATTCAATATTCTTACCCTAGCATTCTTTGCAAACCTCTCTTCATTTATAACTTTGCCTCCATATAATATGCGCAGAACAAAAGTCGTCCAAGGCATTCCTAGACACACAATTCGTCGATTATCTCTCAGGTTTAACTAGCTTCCAACACCCTAAATCACAAGCAAGAAGTTTAAGATCACCAAAATTTTCTTGCTGACTTCTTGAGGTAATTTTCGTACATTTTGCCTTTCCCTTTTGAAGCTTAGGCTTTTTGTATTTTTCCCTTTGGAGATTTCAATTAAATATCTAATTTCATAAAAACAAAACACAAATAAAGTGATATAGAAAAGAAACTTACAGCATATCTTGCAATTGTTGACGATATTGTGGGTTTTGCAGCATCCCTGCAAATTATATTAAGTGTACGTAGTCTATGAGAAATCACAATTATTTTGCTACTTCAGATTACAAAAAAAAAAATCCTTCTAGAGTGTTAAAAAGTAAGTAAATCATTATCGAGTTGGCAATTATAAATTACAAGAAACATTTGCACACAACTTACACATACTTACACTTGAAAGTAGTAGGATTTCTCATCTCCTCAGGTAGGTAGCTGCAAAGAATGCAACAAGTATAATTATTTTTACTTTGAGAAATCAACAGACAGTGAAATTGTGGAAGTAATAACAATTACTAATTATCCAACATAATATAGTCAACTAAATTAAATTCCCAACAGAATGCCGTCAAGTAATTTGTATCCTCTACAGTATCGAATTTTGACTCAAATTTTAGTGAAAAAAAAACAGTTCCATAAAACTCATAAGAAATAAGTGTACTTTGCTTTTTATGCTGAGACACATAATAATCAAGCACTTCATAAAAAAAATATCATTCCGCAACAGTGGAAAATACATTTTAAAAAATGCGAACATGTTTGTTGATTTGAGGTCATGGGGTGTTATATAACTACATATTGATGTATCGACTTTATCATTGGATGTAATCTCGCCAAACTTTGCTGGAGGAGACTAATGCTCTATGTTCATGACATAAGCATCCAAATCAACACCTAAAACAAACAGAAATTTGCTGCTTACTTACGGGTACACCATTTTTTGTACCGTTGGGTCTTCCATCATTTTTTCCAAAGCCTCCACAGACAATACCGATCCTTGATTTTCTGCAAGTTTGCAGTCGAAATCAATCACAATATAACAAAGTACAGATGAGGAGCAGAACATGATCCCAAATGCCTTCACATATCTTAAGATAAATTTCTTTCACTCCGTCTGAGACAAGAAGCAGACAAGAATATGCCTTTCAAAGCCTAGGAATAACAACCAATAGTTCGAAAAATCAAACCAAAGGAATCATTCCCAAGGGAAGTGTTTATTTCAGAAATATTCTATTTTTTTATAGGACCCAGATAAGAACAAATATCAGCAGATTCAATCACCTAAAATTTACTTGATAGCTACCAAATTAAATAGATAACCGGGTAGCATTTTAATAAATTATATGCATTTAGCAGTGAAAAATGGAAGTGAAAGATGGAGAAATAGAAGAAAACTTGTGCTAAAACAAAACTGCAAATTTGAGAAAGTAACTCACCAGTTGATTGAAAGCTTGAACTTGAGAAAGTTTTCTCCTGATTAGTTGCAGATCCATTCGCAGAAGCCTTCACAAAATACTCAATTTTATTCTCCACTGTCTCTCACATTTTAACTAATGAAATAGTCAACCTATCAAGAAGTTTACTCACATTATCAGCAGCATAAGCAATTGAAGAATCAGTCGTGGTTGCTTTCTGTGGGCCTTCAAAAGGATCATTTTGGACTACCTCTTCTGGAGAAACATCCACAAATGCTGCAAGGAAGGCCACATACATCATATTTTGTGGTAATCACATAAAAGTTTGTTTTGAGCAAATGAAATATATATATCATTTTTATTAAGACAAAACTCTTTGTTTTTATTTGGGAGCAGGTGGATGAAAAATTAGTCCCCAGTTACTTGAAATTTGATAAAGAGAGATCTATTTAACAATTGAAATTGAAATCTTTATGGTTGAAATTTTAATGCGACCAACAAGAAGTCTACTTGAAGTTGTAGCTGTCAACAGCACAGCATGTTCAGTGATAAAAGTTAACAATTGCATCACTTTTACAAAGAATGTCCATAACCTTCAATGTTCTTAAATTATTCATTTAAGGTACATATTATATGGTTTCTTTTCCTAAAGCTTTTAGGAAAGCTGGAATCTAAATGATTATAATTGTCTTTATGTATAGACAATGATAAAACATTGCACTTAAATTTTAGTAGGATAAATCAGTTAAATCTAGGAATTTCATAGCTTGACAATGAACCTAGTTTAAATCAAAATCTGCAGTGGTCAACTTGTTAAAGATGCTTCTAACACTCCCCTTAAAGCTTGGCAGGGACTATAGATGAAGCATTGAGTACATTTCATGGTGTTTTCCATTGAAAGCCCTTCATTAGGATATTAGCAATTTAGTCTAGAGCCTTGACATGCTGTAGAGAAATTTCTTTATAAAGTACCTTATTATGAATACAATTACAATCTATTTATTTCTCGTTTGTTCTTTCATGACAGACAAGATTAGACACAATATTGATGAAAACTTAACTATCACACATCAAGTCATTAAATAAGTATAGACAAACCCAAATCTTGGAAAAGGATTTAAACCTAGTCAGTTCAGTTGTTGCCTTAACCATTACCATAAATTCAAACTCGGCTCCACCCCGCTATGTGTCTCTTCTTCTCAAGGTTGCACAATTTCCTCCAACCAACACACAGTCCTAGGGGTAAGCATTCAGGCAGTTTGCTTCTGAACCAAATTACGTTTAACCGCCGTATTTCATAGCCGAAACCGAACCGAACCGAACCAAAATATTTTTGTTCAGTAACCGAATCACCTATTTATATTATAAGTTACATAAAGGTATATTTATTTAATTAATTAATCAAAATTATATAATATTTTATTCAACATTAGCATATAAAAATAATTATATATATATATATATATAATATTAAACATATCAAAATTCGCCCTAAAAATAAAATAATTTTATGATAATCAACGTAAAAACTTTTTTTAAGAAAATGTTTTAAAAATATTGATTATTTCAAAAAATCCGATTTGGTCTGGTTCCAAACTAAAATATCAATATCCAGTTGAGTTTGTCTACCACTACACTGAAAACCAAACCAAAATATTTTGAATGCTAACCAATTGATAATTTGGTTTGGTTTTCAATTTTCACCATATTATGCTCACCCCTACATGGTACCCAATTGTAGATACTTGACCATGTATAGATCCAACCCGATCAACACCTACAAACCACTTCAATTTCCTTGTCACAGTCCACCTAATGAGTATAGAACAAACCTCTATTGTATCTTTTAAGAATTTGAAAATCCCTCAAGCTTCTTCCCAATGAGCTTTTGGGAACTTCAACTTTGTTTTTCTACCACTCACTCTAAGAACTTTGCTTATGCTTATCACGTTCCATTTATATTGGTTAAATCATATGTTTCATGAGTGAAGAAAACACATAAAAATAAATTGTCATGATGGGATTATTCTTCTTTCATGTACACAATTTATAACACGTCATTATCAATTGTCCACAAGAAGAATCAGTAATCCTTTCATCTCTATCTGCATTATGAGGTTGTACTGCATCATAGGACCTTAATAATTAAATTTCCATCATCCACGTTAATTAGTTTATGATGTCAATCAACTAGTAGAGCACCACCTCTAATTTCTATGCATAGGTACCCACATGGCCGCCTAGTTGCAACACATGTGTCAACCATTCAGATATAAATCCCCCTGAAATAGAAGGTAATTTTCCATGCTTGAGAAAAAAAATATTCGACGTTGATAACTGAATGTTGTATTAATGACTCAACTTAGTGTTATTATGTACAAGAGATAAATGCAATATCTTCAGTGGATCTTAATTAAACCTTGAGAAGAACAACGGAACATATTTACCTGCTATAGAGCATGTGCATCTTCATATAAAAGAAAGTTTACCATATTTTTTGACTTCTTGCTCAGATTTGACGCCATCCTTGACAGTATCACTGACTTCAGATACTGATGCCGTTTCCACCTTAGCCTCAGATACATCAACTATAGTTGATACTTGTGATGCAGGAGATGAATATGAAGGCGTTGAACTTGGAAATGGCTGTGTAGAGAATGGAAAAGGTGATCCAGAAGAGAATGCAGCATTGTTAAATTGATTATTTTGTTGCTGCTCCATCATGGTCTTGAAAGCTTGCTGCATTGCATATTTCTGATATAAAATTTTGTTAGAGTTCATTATCACTAAACAGCCATAAACATAATTAGTTTAAAAACATATATGCAAAGACTACAAAAGGAACTTGTATGTTGCATATTTCGCATCAATTGCCATCTCAACTACTATAATTTTTCTGGTCGCATACAGCAACAAGTAATAGGATTCAACATAGTCAACAATGGAAATTTTGTCGATTTAACTCCCACCTTTAAGGCTGATGCTCCCTGAAATGAAAGAAGTGGTATGTTAGCAAATAATAGACTTCCAAAGATGATGAGATAATAAAACAGATTGAAAGAAATAGTTCAAAAAAATCTTTACCCAGGAGAACAACGCGGATAGTCCAACTCCAATTCCAATCCAAAAGAGAGGTGAGATACTAAATACAGGCAGGCAGTCAAAACATCAAAATTTTAACAGGTTATGATATGTCTACAATGTGGAAGCCCACAACAAATGAGCTTACATAGGGGAAGAAGGAGGTGGAACTGATAATTGTGGAGCAACACCCACAGAAGTAGCCTCTTGGCTGCTTGATGAAGAAATAGCCGCAAAAGAATCACTTTTTTTTTTCTGCAGAGCTGGAATGCAAGTAGTGAAACAAAAGTAAGAAAATCAAAAGATGGAACGAAGTAAAGTGGAAGGGAAGCTCTATGAGTGCTAGAACTACGCTTATAAAATCCACAAACATTGTAATATTAGGCAAGCATAGAGGTAATCATGTTCTTCATAAGGAATAGTATTTCTCAAATTATAAAACTTGGCACCTTTTTTTTCATTGAATAAAATTTTTTCACCGAATAAAATTTCACATATCATGATGATTAACTTGTAGAATATGGGATATATTTTTTAGCTATGTCGTAAATTAAACTTCTTCACACAGTTTCAATCTCTGCTTGAAGGTCATAAAATGGTAGTTTTAATATTAGTATTTAAATAAACAATCGATGTAATAAGCTAAGGGGATCCTTGGCACAAACTATTTAGTATCGAGATCCACAAACTATAACATATTCCAACCCAACATCATTACTTATTGCCTTCAGCATGATTTTAAGTTGTTAATAAATAATAGAGCAAACATCACTTAGCCCCCTGGAATTACTCTAATCATCACTTAGCCCCCCTTGACCAAATCCACTTGTCACTTAGGCCCCCTCCTTTAAAACAAACATCACTTAATCACCCTCTAAACTAATACCGTTAGATAAAAACCAGTGACGTCATGGCAGGCTTGCAACCACTTAGTGGGTTATGTGATGGTATCACATCATAAAATAAATTTAATTATTTTGTAAAATAAAATAGTATTACAAAATAAAATATATGCACTAAAATAAAAGATATAATGATTAAATAAAATAAATTATTATTTTATTTAGTTTTCCATCAAGGTCATGTTTTTTAATTTGTTCGTAAAACGAAATATCATTAATCTTTTCACATGTAAATTAAAAATTAAACACATAGAGAATAAAGTTAAATAAAGTAAAATATTTAATTAGTATATCAATTTTTTAATTAATAATATTTTTATTTAATTTAACTAATTTTATTTTTAAATTTGGCACCGCCACATCACCCATTAACCAATAGCAAATTTGGCATGTCATCATTTAACGATTTTTGCCTAGTGGTGTTAATTTAGAGGGTGGTTAAGTGATGTTTCTTTAGGAGGGAACCTAAGTAATGAGTGGACTTGGCCAAGGAGGGCTAATTGATGATTTGAGGAATTCCAGGGAGGCTAAGTGATGTTTGCTCTAAATAATATGTTGTGTAGGTCACTAATCAATAGTTGTAAACAAAATTTTATATTTCGTTTGAGCATACATTTTTCCTTGAATACGATTTAATTACAAATTGATAAAAAACACCAAAATTTTATATTTCATTTGAGCGTACATTTTCGACATGTACAACATATGTTTCAAGTATTAATCATTTTCCATTCAAAAAAAAAAAAACCCGGCAACTACGAATTTCCGATGAAAGCCCCAAAACACGAGTTGATTACCATGTCGCGACAATCTCGCAAAGCAACGATCTGAGCGAAGTTGGGAGAAGACAACCAAAGTCCTGGAAAGGCAGGGCCTCCGCCCAGTGTGGGTGCGGAGGGGGATTTCCAAAGAAGTTTTGGGGAAGCAACCGGCAGCGAGAGGGGGAGAGTTGCCGGCGACAAACATGGAGGTGGGTTGAGCCTCCATTGGCGCCGAGTCAGGGGTAGAGA
>JAVDBV010006565.1:0-22904 GCA_032619315.1 Piper longum
ACAGAGCATGCTAGAATTAACTAATGGCCCTCATACCAATTGTTGTGAAAAACGGATAATTTTCACCAAAAATAACTAGTTCACTGTGAGAACCATTACCTAGATGACAAGCGTGAAAACTATTGTACTAAAAAATCACCTAAGATAAAATTCCCAGGAAAGTTGGTGGGACACGATAATCCGCTTAAAAACCAACTCCTAGACAGAATTTTATTAAGACAAGTAATATAAATAACACAATAATTAACACCAACTATACCCGACAATAGCTATTAAATAGACAAGAAAAAAACAAGAACAAACACCAGAATTTAACGAGGTTCGGCAATTGCCTACGTCCTCGGACACTACAAACATAATATTTCACTAAAGAGAAATATTACAAAGAGAGAAAGAATTACCGATGGTAGAAAAGACAATTACTACCGGTAGAAAGAGAAGTAGGTAATTCGAGATTACCCTTTGGAATGAAAAACTAAAGAGGGGGGAAGAGTCCTTATATAGAGTGGGAACTCCTCCCAATCTCATCCCACTTTAGATGTGAGATTATGACACCCACATACAACAGTTGCTCACGTCAAGCTCGAAGATGAAAGGCAGGTCAGCTATCCCTGAGGGGATGGTGCCGGCGAAGCGGTTGGAGTTGGCATGGAAGAGGGCAAGGTCGGGGAAGCCGACGGGGCGGCCAGGAGTAAGCCGTTGAAGTCGATGGCGGCGACGGCTGTGGCAGAGAGGTTGTAGGGCCGGGGCCTCGAGACAGGTGCAGCCTCTATCACCTAGTACTTAGGAAACCGCCACCGGAGAAGGAGCCTCCGGGGAAGAAGGCAGGCAGGTGCAGGCGCCTCGCCTTGGCCAGTGGGAATATAATTTGGTGACGTTCACAAGGAGAAAGAGGATGAGTAGCAACAAATTATTCATTGAGTGGCAGCAGAAGAGATTGGCCATAATCTTCTTCTTCCACATTTCCAATTCTGCGTCGCAGGTGAATGTATAATCTAAAGGTGACCCGAATTACATTATACTCATGCAATCCATGAGTCGTGTGATTTGGTCAAAAGTCACTCATTTGGGACTTAACTGAAGGTGTTAATTAAATTCCACCAAGAGCCTGTCTAAGCAAAGCTCAATTCTGCTCTTGTAAAAGTAATTAATCTGTTATTACAAAGTTTGCTCGACGATGATATGATCATCATATGACGATTATTTGCATTCAGGGATTCTATGTTTTTTTTTTCTTTAACAAACCATTTAAATATTGGTTAGTTTGGGACTAGTTTGGGTTTGGAAGCTGTGACGGCCAGTCACACAACAACCAGTAGATGGTTTGCTAGGATCAAGAGCAGCTCTAGTTGAATGATCTTCAAGAACAGTCGACTCTTTGCTTGTTAAAATGGCAAAGCAGCTATAGTCTAATCAACCTCCTCTCAAGTAATCAATTAATTATTAGGTAGACGGTTTCAATCAGGAAATCAGGACTAGTGTCCATGCTGTGTTCAAGAACATTATTAGGTGAGACACCATTTCTCATGTTCACTTGCGTTTCCTTACAAAAAATTTGCTGACCATTCTTCCTATAGATCTCATAGAATTAGAAAATATGAAGAGAGTAATCCGGATCATCTTCTGGAGAAACAATAATTTAAATGGTTGTAAATAGTAATTAATGAAAGCGTCAATCCAGTGTCTGAAAGCAAAGTAATAATAAGGTTGGGCATTGGTGTGTTGTTGATTTTAAAAGCTAACACCCGTAGCCATTCTTCTTGGGACGTAAATAGAAGTCGATGGAGAACTTGTTCATTATTAACATCAAACTAAGGCGACGATTGAGTCCGTATTAGAAAGAGCCTCAAACGGGAATCACGTTTAGCAGGACTTCCTTGCAATTTTTTTCAAAAGGCCACTCAATTTTGTCTAGAAACCTTCACGTGAATCAGTCATTTTGTTTTATGTGCAACTTGACAAAAGGAGTAAACTGAGGGTCTTCTTCATCTTGAGCATTGTACCATACTGTCAGCCTTATGCCATATCTTACACCTCATAAATCAGATCTATGATCTTACGGTCTGTGGTATCTTTGATCTATCCCACCTCATAAATTCGATCTTATCTGCATTTCTTTCTTCCACTTCAATTACCTCTTACTCCAGTAAATTAAAAAACCCAACAAAAAAGAAGAAGTTAATAAACAATAGGTGGTAAAGATTGACCAACAAAAAACACATAGTAAAAAATAAATTGTACATCTTTACATTTTGATTTCTCCCAAATATTTTTGCTACCTCATGAGGTTGAAGAATAAGAAGATGATGATGAATTGATGCAGAAAGCTGATGAACCAGAGTCCATAGTGGGGATCACGAAATGCGCCATGGAAGATGTGCTAGTAGGAGACACCATGTTCTCCTTGCAGAGGAACTCCTCACTGAACACCCTCTCAACCTCCCTCTCGTAGTCATGAACTAATACATGCGTCTCCTTCCCCACCCCTGCCCTGCTCCTCCCCAGCACCCCTGCCGTGAAGATGGCCGACATCCTCCCCGGCGTCGACCCAGAGTACCCCCTCGGCCCGTCCACGATCACTACATCCCAGTCCACCTCGTACAGCTGGTTGGGCATGTCGTTGATGCCCAGCCGGCATTCCGAGAACAGCAGATTCTGCACCGGCCGGCAATCACCCCTGGCCTGCTCCCTATCGTCAAATAAGATAAACATTAATCAACTTCTTCCTTTCCCCCTCGCGTACATTACCAAGTAGAAGTACCATTTCATTCAAAATGCATATAGATAAATCTTTTAATATGAAGCTAGCTAATTTTAATGCTTTGAAAAAAAAATGAAAGGTTAACCATAAATATATTAACCACTTTTCGATCCATATCCTATCGTTTCAAATTGTAAGCAACTTGTGTTTGTTTAGGACGAGTAATAGTTCGATAGAAAGCTAAATACAAGACAATTTCGTTTCTGGATATATCAATGTACATATATGTCAAGAAAGAGGTTGAGCTTTTTGGTTGAGCGGTAGTGCGATACCTGGCTGTGCGGAGGAGCTCGGGGGCCTCGGCCACCCGAGTGGCGAACTGTACGTCGTACGCTTCAACCCCTTTGTGCCGCTCCTCAAACCGGGAAATGTAGTAAGAGTTCTCGTCGATGAAGACGGTGCGGCCATTGTGGTTGAGCGCCCGCCAGAGCAGGCTCTCGAAGCCGAGGCCGAAGACGAGGAGGTTGCAGGGCGAGTGGCGGCGGAGGACGGCGGCCACAGCGTCGAAGTCGGCCTGGGGCATCTTGTAGGTCACGTTGGAGGACGCGTAGTGGAGGAGGGCGTCGAAGAGGTAGGACGGGAGCTTGGCGGAGGGGGAGGGGGAGGCGGTGGCGGTGGCGGTGGCGATGGCGATAGAGGAGACGGCCGTTGAGGGTGAGGGTCGGATGGCTAGGAGGGTGAGGAGGGAGGCGAGGGTGAAGAAGGAGAGGAAGGTGAGGAGCCAGAGGCGGTGGTGGGCTGGCCATGAAGGAGAACCTTGTTTGAGGAGGGTGAGGGTGCCTGGTTGGAAGAAGATGAGCTTGGTAGATGCCTGGTTCTTCATGGCACCTAGCCTTTTGTTAGAGATAGACAGAGTGATAGAGAGGAGGGAGTGAAGAAGATGGGAAAATATGGGAGCAGAATTGGAAGTATATTGAAGAAGAAGAGGAGGAGGAGGAAGGAGGAGGGTTGTTTTCTCTTGTGTTCTAAGCTTTTGGTCAAGAAGTATACCGGTGTCTGTCTGATTATTCGCTTTGTTATCTGTCATGTCATTAATCAATTATTTAATCAAATGGTTAGAAAGGTATAACCGATGAATAATTAATAAAACAAAACGGTAATTAAATAAAAGCGTGCTTGATCCATCTGTCCAAATCTTGAATTATCTGTATTATTATTATTATTATTATTATTATTATTATTATTATTATATAATGATAATAGAATTTTACACCCACTAAAAAATAATGTACAAATAATTCACACATCTCTGACAAGGGATATAAATTGTAAGTCATTGTTTAATAAGTTGAAAGCTCCATGCTAATTATTCATATACATTATTGGCAAAAGTAAATATGAATGTTAAACAATAAAAATTTTATAACTTCTTCTACATGCATTGAACTAGAACTTTACCAAATTGTTTGCAAGGTGCGTGTGTCAGTGAGATTATTATTATTTTTTTTTTTAAAAAAATAATGGAGGTGTTTGGTGAGGTGAGTTGGGAGGTTAAGGATGGTGCCCTAAACGTGGGAATTGGACAAGGTGGAAGTTGACCTTTTTTTGTTAATGCATTTTCCTTTTAAAATTATAATAATAATATAAAATCAATTTTTGGTGTTAGCCCTATTTGCCTTGTAGGTCCCCAAATCCGTACGAATAAAGCAACAAATGACACAAAGATCAATAATAATACAGTCGTCTACTACACAAGCGCCTACCTTCTGTGGGATTTATGTACTGATCAATACAAATGTAGGCTTATAATTAGGGAGTGCTTGCTTGCTGCAATAAAAAGCTTCACATCACATTGATAAAATGAAATGAAAATCCGCTATACTGCACTTAATGAAAACCGAATGCATTGTAATTTGTAACGGATTTTCTTAATTGATGATGTTCATCAATCATCGAGATGTTCTTGTACCTAGATCCACTGAAACGACCTTAAAAAGCTGGTGTAATCCTTTGAATCCTACCATTAACTAATGTTTAAGTGTTATATATAGTGAATTATGAATTCTATTCACGTTAACATTGGCATTTAAGAATGCGAATTAGCATTGACAATAACGATTTGAACAATTCTTTTTTTTCAAGGCATAACTGAACAATTTGTTACTGGGACACTTTGGGTGGGCTTGGTTGGTTGTCTGGTCATTCAAAATTCCACTACGTGAACATCCAAGCTTCTTACTGGGCTTTCCACATTAGCGGTGCCCTTGGCCTTCTATGCGTTTCAATTTAACAAATTATAGGCAATCGCTTCGTACCATGCTCTTGCAGGATTTTAGCCCTTTTATGTGTGGAATTGAACAAACTATAGGCAATATTTATGGGTCTGTAGGGTAAAAATTATGTACAACTCTAAAATTAAGCAAGTATGAAAAAGTAAAAAAAATTAATTCAAGCAAGATTACAAATATTTAGTTAACTGTGATCCAAATATTTTTGCAATAATAAAATCGTAAATTAAGTAGGTATTTATAAATCCGTAGAATTACAGAGAGAAAAAAAGAGTCAAAGAAGGGTAGAGAGATAGTAGAGAGATAAGATCGAGTGCAATAAATAAAGAGGTATCGAGGGGCCCACGCTTGCTTTCTAAACCATCTCTGTCCACAGTGCTAAAGATTCCTGTCCCAACCCAAAAACATCATCTTTGGAGCACACAAGTGTTGACAACTCGTCGTTAATGAAAGAATTATGGTGCGATCACGCAACATTATTTTTTATGAGGAAAAAAGAACATTTTTTTTTCAAGGTAAACGCAGTTCACGCAACATAGACTGCTTGAAGCTTTGAAGCCGCCCACTATATACATTTTTTATTGGAAATATTTATAAAATGGAAGAAACAAACAAGGTGGGGGATTATCAACTACCAAAGCAGATATGTACACATATCAAAATGAATCTTGCCGTCTTCATTACATATATGTATATCTGATAAAATAAAAAATTTAACATCTTTATGGGGACTGTGAAATATCAGCTTCCAATGTGCACTGGGGCCCGCATCATACAGTTCTGAACAAGTTCACAATTTTCAGTGATTTCCGGTTCTTCTCCCTCCCCATACCTACCGCCCCATAGTTGAGATCAGCTACGCCAATGCGTAGCATAATTTTGCTGCACCGCCAATGAAATCACTCAATACATCAGATTTAGATTGAAAGGGCAATATATCAATATAAGTCAAGATACAGCAACAAAGTATATATATATTATCCTTATTGAATATATATATATATATATATATATAGACACACACGCATTAAGATAAATAGATTTATTGTGCTATATGTAATGGTTAACCCATCATTTTTTTGTTTGTAGGCTGGACTGAAAGATTCACAACATGTTGAAAATGAAACCACGTCTTTTGATAATTATTACTATTTAGTCTTCACTAACAATGTCTTGTAGGTGCAATTTCTATTTTATTTCAGACTTTTTCCAACGTATTTACTTTTATCGACCAAACTTTGTCTAGATTTAAGTGATGTGCTCAAATTAAAAATTGATTATTGAATCTTGCTATCCTCGTGTAAGAGTATTATTATTTTGCAAAATAATATTTAGTTTTATATGTTGGGGCGTACACATGAAAACTACACAACTCATGTAGCTTATATGTCAGCTATGGCACAAAAAAAAACCAAATAAATAGTCAAGAGTATTTTTGGGTTTTCAGATCAATTTAATGCTTTTAATCGTTATATCTTCATTATCAAAAAATAAATACAATAAAAGTTAATTCAAAATATCTTTAAACTAGTATATTTTGTAAAAATCTAGAACTAGTTCATAACATAAAAAAAAAATAAAAATTTATCAATTACGCGTTTTATTTTTCATGCACATAAACCTTATTATGTAAGATCCACCGAGAGAAGTTCAACTTAAAGGTATGGCTCGTATAAACTACACTTTAATTTTCCCCTTCACTTCTTAATTTTTTTCTCCATAATGCATTTAGTGTTGGTGCAGCCAGTAAACCAATTCATGTCCAGCTCACCTTGTTTAAATTATAACGTGAATAAATACTCTTTACTAGTGGACGTCATACAAGTCAGCTTCAATTGTCAACAATGTTTTAAGCAATATTTTAACCTAAATTTCCTCTTTGGATTGTTTGTAAGCAAATTGTCCAAACAACCTAAGATATTTAAATGAGAAATGAATTTTTATTTACATTATTATCAACTTTGAATTAATTTATATACATTCAAATTTATGATTAAATTGTAAAATGATGTTCTACATTGGATTCAATGGTGGTTTACGATTCAATGATATTTTTTTATTAAGCTTGACTACTAATTTTTTCTAATTGAATTTAGGTTGTAGATTTAGTATGGATTGATAAAGTAACCTAACCAAACCGACCCTTGCGAGCGAAGAACAAAAAAGAGGTCTGTAAATCAGCGGCCATCTGCCCCCAAATTCGCCAATTTTGGCTAGGGGTCATCCTCCTCTTGTTTGGTGTTCCGAACCAACTTCCCTCCAAATCAAGACCTAAATAAAAGTAAAAAATACTTTAAACTATTAAATAAAAAAGAACTTATTGAAATGTACATAGAACATAAATCAACATTCAATCGTGAATGCCCACGCTCTTATACTATGCCAATCTGATCGTAAATACCGCTTTAATTAGACTCTTAGACAGTAAACGAAATTAAAGGAATACAAAAATAGAAAAGTTTTCATGAGCAGGAACATGCTCCTGTCCCAAGTTCCAATCTAAATCATCCGATCACAGGGGCAAGCTAGATTTGAGGGAAAAAACAAACCAAAACCCTCCACTGCCTCCTTTGTCGATGGCCAAGTTTCAGCCACAGTCGACTAAGCTTGGCTGCCGTCGATGTCAACGGTTAGAGGTGAGATGAGTCTTGCAACAATGGCCGCACGACGGGTAAATTGTGTGTGGCAGCGGGGTTGGGCTACGCGGTGGCGATGGCGGCATGGAGGGCTGTGAGGGGGCAGCATTGCAGTGGTCTGTGCGAAGGGCAGCATATTGGCTCCGCGATGAGCCTGGCCATAGTGGGACACACAAGGGATGACAATGCTTGGTTAGAGGATTTAGGGTGGCTAGCTTGCATTGGGGTCGAGTGAGGTAGTGTCACACATCGCGGGGCGGCCAAATATGGTCAGCTACAACTATATCTAGTTGCGTGGCCATAGATCTAGCAGTTGCCGGTTAGGTCTTGCCATTGCTGGTTAGAACTGGCCGTCCCTGGATCATATCTAGTTGAGGGCCTGCTAGGTCCGACAAGCGGCGGTTAGACTTGGCCGGTGGCTGATAGATTTGACCGTACCGTCCATAAGGCCACGCAGGTAGTAGAAATGCGGCTAGATTTAGTTGTAGCCGGATTAATAAAATAATAATAATAATAATAATAATAATAATAATAATAATAATAATAATAATAATAATAGTAAAAAGATGAAGAAGAAGAAGTAAGGGTAATGTCGGGAAATTAAGTAGGTAGCGGGAGAAAACAACCGATTGAATCTCAAATACGAGACTTGGATGGAATCCTGTCTAACGAACCGTAGTCGTCCACGTTGCTGTATATGATTGGCCAGAAATAGATTCAACGACCTCATCCGTTACTCCCGTGGATCCAGCCTAGGACGGACTAATCGGGAGCCGAATCACGTGGGCCAGAAAAGCCGGGAATTCATATTTAGTAACGATCATCGCCATCGCCTTTGGTCAATTGCGGACTCTCCCCATTATTGGTTCCAATCAACACAAGGAATTTTTTTTTTTTAATGTCAGACGACTATTAATTTAATCATTTAATTATAATCCAATGACTGATGTTAAAATCAACTTACATAAAAATAGAATATCAACTGACACTAATTATTCTCGTAAATAATTAATGATACCCAATGACTAGCTGATTAAATTGTGTAATACTGTAATTAGGTCAATTTCTCAAGTAATAAATTTTTTTAAAAAACCGTTTTTAGATAGAGAAAAAATGAAACGAAGTGGACGGCCGTCCACTGCTCCGTAATTTACGGGTTTTATTATCATTTTGTCTTCATTTTTACCTTTTAACTCCACTCGACGTTTCCGAATTTCGTGCAGGGTCCTTGGGTTTTGTTTGTCACGAGAATTCGGCCGTGAGCAAACATGGCCGGCGGTCTAGATTGGTCTATACCCCTTAGTCGGTCGCTCATGGGATTTGTTATAAATGGCTCGCAGCCAGATGGAAGCCTAGAAAATTGTTAAGATTTATTGAAAATATTTATTATTTTAATTGGTTCAAAACTTATTAGAATGTTTAAATTTAAATTTTTTTTCTCACGAGAGAGAATAATTAAAACACCTTAAAATATATTGCATTCAAAAAAACTTATTTAATTTAATTACCGGCAATCGTAAAGATGAATACATTAATAGTTCATACATATATTAGCCTTATTTTAACAAGATAATTATATTAATAATGAAACTAAATATTACCTTGTAGTCATAATCAATTTTTATCTTTTGTTCAAAGAAAATAATCAATATTCATATCAGTATAATTTATACTTTTATAAAAGTTAATTTTAATGTCAATCTTTAGATTATAAAGACTATTAGATGATAGGGGTAATTTTATCTATATAAAAAAATTACTTCTGGGCGGTACTAAAATTCCTCTTATTAAACATGTCTACGCATAAAGAAAAAAATATTACTTAAACCGCTATTTTTTAAGTATTCAAACCCCAATCACTAAGTAGCCTAAAGACCGACCGATTATTTGTCCGTCGACTCCAATATTCCATCCACAGCCTTAAGTTTTCATAAATTGGCAGCAAAACTCCCTCATGGGTACCATCCACAGCCTCATCATCATCATCTTCTACAAATACCCCGTTGCTCCCATCCCACCCACAACCTCAACCTCCTCCTCATCATCTTCGTCAACTCTTAATCTCTTGTCAAAACTCTCCGATCATGGGTACCACCGGTTTGGCCTTATCCGTCCTCCTCCTGGCCTCCCTCGCCGCCTTTGCTGCCGCCTCCGACATGTCCATCATCTCATACAACGAAAGGCACGGCCTTTCTACCGTCGACGACGGCCGGACGGATGCCTACCTCCGGACGATCTACGAGTCCTGGCTGGCGCACCACGGGAAGGCCTACAACGGGCTCGAGGAGAAGGACCGGCGATTCGAGGTGTTCAAGGACAACCTGCAGTTCATCGACGAGCACAACGCTGCCGGCCACTCGTACCAACTTGGCCTGAACAGGTTTGCCGATCTGACCAACGAGGAGTACAGGGCGATGTACCTCGGGACCAAGCCGAACCCGAAGCGGAGGCTAGGCAGGGCGCCAAGCAACCGCTACGTGGCGCAGGCCGGCGAGAAGTTGCCGAAGTTCGTCGATTGGAGGGAGAAGGGCGCCGTCGCCGCCGTCAAGGACCAGGGAAGCTGCGGTAAGATTGATTTCCTCTTCCGATTGACATGAGACCTTCGTTGACTAATGATCTTTGTATGTAGTTAGAAAAAATATTGCGCCTCCTGTATGTTTTCTTCTGCCATCTGAGCTTGATCACATCAAAATTAATGTTTTTTATGTTTTATTCATAAAATACCATCTTCAAGTCCGGTGCACATTACGGATTTTTGTGAGTTTGTTTTCGTCTCTTATCTTTGACCAATTTTGATGTTCGAAAATATTTGTTGGTTATATATTTAAGATCTATGCAATTTTTTTTATTGTCAATTTTTACCAATTTGTGTAGCAAGCTTTGTTCCACTCCTTTCATTTTTTGTTTGAGTGTGTACTAATAATTTTTTTAATATACCCCTTGTCTTTATCATATGAGACTTATAAATTATAAATTTTATTATTATTTCTGAGTTGTTTTTTATATTTTTGTTTTTATCTACTCACAGTTGTCTGGGAGGAATTCCTGAAAATAAGATGATTTGATTTTTATATACCACCGTCTAATTTCTTTAATGCTTATCATACAATTTCAACTTTATCTTCTATCATAAAATGTCAACTTTGTCTTTGATGGCTTCCGACGTAGATAAGAAACAATTTTAATAGCTTCAATATGTTTGTTCCGTCATTTGAATATCAATGGATGATGGCAGAATGAGATAAATGAGTTTTTTTTGTTCGGAGCAGGGAGTTGTTGGGCCTTCTCCACCGTTGCTGCTGTGGAAGGCATTAACAAGATTGTGACCGGTGATTTGATCACACTATCAGAACAGGAATTAGTGGACTGTGACACATCCTACAACCAAGGATGTAATGGAGGTCTTATGGACTATGCCTTCCAATTCATCATCAACAATGGCGGCATTGACACCGAAGAGGATTACCCATATATGGCTAAGGATCAAAGATGTGATCAATACAGGGTCAGTATCTTATAGTTTCAATCGAAAATCAAGTTTCTTGAACTACCTTTAATAGTTGCAATCAACGTATTTATTTCTCTTTGGCAGAAAAATGCCCGCGTCGTTACCATTGATTCTTATGAAGATGTGCCGGAAAATGATGAGAAGGCCCTTCAGAAGGCCGTTGCAAACCAGCCCGTTAGTGTTGCCGTTGAAGGTGGTGGTCGGGAATTCCAGCTTTACAAATCGGTAGGGGTGGATGCAAATCATTTTTCTTTTTTTCCTAATCGTCTACCGAAACTATTATACTCGTACCAACAGAAAAGCTTCAGCATGTAGTTTTGCTAAAATCTATCCCTCATTGAGAAAGACTTTGAACACGGGTTTTTCTGCAAGAAACATGTTCATTAAGTGGATGATCATTTTATGATCGAAATAAGCCGCATGGTTTGAGCTTTATAACTCCTAGTGAAGAGTATCAATCTTATATATTTTTTATCATTGCTTGTATTTGGGCACAGTAAAAAGAATGTTTATTAGTTCAGGCTTACTTGTCTGATATTCTTGGTGAATTCCTGATTACCGAACATGATTTTTTGGAAAGCTCACCAGCCGAATTCTTGCGCTGTTCGGTTGCTTGTGGGCACGATTTCCGTTTATGATGTATATTTAACGTTTATGATCGGCTGTAGTCAAAAATAGCACATAACACATTGATGGATTTGCTAACTTGTGCGTTGTGTAATGGATGCCAGTTTAGATTTATCAGCACCGGCTTCCTAATTCAGTCCAGTTTTATCAAATTTGTGTTCTGTTTTGAAGGGTATTTTCACTGGGAAGTGTGGGACTGATCTAGACCATGGTGTAGCTGCAGTAGGATATGGCACAGAGAATGGACGAGATTACTGGATTGTCCGAAACTCATGGGGTGACCAGTGGGGAGAAGATGGATACATCAGGTTGGATAGGAACCTTGCGAACACAACAACCGGCAAGTGTGGTATTGCTATAGAACCATCTTACCCCATCAAGAATGGTCAGAACCCTCCCAACCCAGGGCCATCACCTCCCTCTCCTGTGAAGCCTCCTACAGTTTGTGACAGCTACTACTCTTGCCCCGAGTCGACCACCTGCTGCTGTGTGTATGAATATAGTCGTTATTGCTTTGCATGGGGCTGCTGCCCACTCGAGTCTGCTTCCTGCTGTGAGGATCACTACAGCTGCTGTCCTCATGACTACCCTGTCTGCGACATAAATGCTGGCACTTGCTTAATGGTATGCTTTTCCGTTTGCTTTTATTTCTCAATAATCATTTTAAATTAACTTGTTTGATTGCGCGTTATCTTGATAGTAGGGCTTGATTGTGTTTGCTAAGGCTTTGCACAAGTGAAAATATACAACATGCATGAAGTTCATTTGGTTTATTAGCACATTGCCTTGCCATTTTTTTGAGTTGAGCTTTTGATTTGTGTACAAAACACTTGCTGCCAAGCATATATTTAGATTTTGCTAATTTTAGTGATGACATTTGGCATATTAATGTGTGTGGCTGATGGGTTTTCTTTAAAAAAACAGAGCAAGAACAACCCGTTGGGAGTAAAGGCTCTACCCCGCACTCCTGCAAAGCCATACTGGTCTTTCTCTGGTGTCGCAGGCGAGAAGAACCAGTAGGCGAGAGGTTTCTTGCTTCTTGTCGATTCTGTGCAAGGACGAGGAAGCATGCCGTCACTACCGGTGTCGAAAGCTTCTCGGAAAAGCTACTAGTCCGCTTGAAGCCCTTTGATTATCATAACCTTCTGGGTCTTGGATTGACCCCTCTTATTTGGTAATTGAATGAATGTATATAGCATTTCTGCTTCATAATTGCAAACATCACATCTACAGACCACTATTTATTATGATACCTAGGATCCAATTTGATGTGCATGGGAATCCTTTAAGAAGACAATCTGCATTGTTCCGTGACTATTTGCATTTTAATCAATGGCTTCCACTCGGCTGGTGGAAGGACTCGTTGTTTCCATTGTAAAAGACTCATGTTTTTATCATTTGATGCCCGGGGCTTCTTCTAGGTGCACACTATCTTATTATGGTGTTTCGTTTCCTTACGGTAAACAACGTCCTCTCTTCGGAGATGGGCCATCGTCAAATATTTACATCGTTTATGCTTTGTTCATTTTTGGCAACGGCAATGAAATTATCTGGTCATCCGGGTTTCGTGGGAGTGAGGGTGCTAATGCTAAATGAGAGGGGTGCTATCTGGCGACGTAGTTGTCCAACGATAATTTAAAGAAAATATGGAAAATGAGCATAATTGAATTCTTAGTATGCTTGTAATTTAAAGCTAAAAAATTTCGGTAGATTTATTTCACCTATTTGTTCCTATCACAGCACAAACTTTTGCTACCTGGAGAGTAATGATATTTCCTAGCAGTAAAATTGATAATTCTTGTGATTTCAGTTAGTTTTTCCTACTACTATCATGTTTTTCAGTATGCCCTTTAAAAATCCCAAAAGAAATTGAATGCATGATTAGTTGATTCAAGTGAAATTTGCTTCATTTCGATGAATTTCCTATCCGGTAAGATGGATGGATAAAAGAACAAACCTTGCGTAGACTAAAACAAAGACTGCTCAGATCTTAATTTCCTCAACTCAGCTTCCACTCGAACTTGATTGAAATGGGCTTAGATTTGTGTACGCTTTGGTCGAAAAAAATTGAAACAAGCTTAGATTTGTGTACGCTAGAAATGGTACTTTTTATATAGAAAGGACTAGTTCTTGTATTGATGCTTTAATATGCAAAAAGAAATGTGTTTCGAAGTCGCTCCGACTTTACAGGGGATTACGAAAAACACGCCTTTGATCTTCTATTAAAAGCTTATCCATTGAGAGCTGTATATTATCGTTCTAACGATGTTTATTGGCAAAACATGGGAGAGGTTCTACGTAATTAGCTTCGACTTATAACTTAATATTTTATATAAAATAATTGAATTTTTTACATTTATGATGGACCCTCTTCATCAAATATAAATATGTATCACAAGGGGAAGCATTATCGCATTTTTAAATGAAAACATAATAAAGTTTTAATTTATGAATATGATGTAAGAAAAATTAAAGTAAGTGTATAATTTATATGAGCTGACACGTCTAATTTAAATATTTTTAGTGAATCCTCTATAATGGATATATATATATATATATATATATATATATATATATATATATATATATGAAAAATAGAGGTCATAAATAAGAGGTCTATAAATTTTCAACATAAATTATTTTTATATTTTTTTAAATATATTAGTTTCAAGATATTTTAAAATCAATTTTTATAACAATTAGTTAGTTGCTACAAATGAAGAGTAAAAGCATTATACTGATTTGAAAATATATAAGTATTCTAATCATTTGTTTTTACATGTATTTATATAAATTTTAAATAGTCGACCTACTAAATTTTTTAAATAGAACCCGTAATTCACAGCTCATGCACATAAAAAGCTCATATTATATTCCACATTTTACCAAATTATTATAAATTCTATAGCTTCCGAAATTAAAGTTTTATTGTAAAGTGCAAAATATTTAAGTTCAAAGGTGTCGTTCGCTGCCCACTTACAAGGAACGTGGATTTTGACAATCCCAGGCTCGGTTGGTTAGACACGCACGGGGCACGGGCATGGTGGGACCCGCAGATGAAAGCAGGGTTTGATCCATTATTATTCTTTATTCCCCATAAACCCTCCCCTTCGCTCTTTTCCGGCGTCGCCTCTCTCCCACCGGCGTCCCAATTCCTCCACCCCCCCTGACCCGAGTCGACCATCTTCTTCCAATACTTCTTCTCCTCTTTCCTTTCCTCCCACTTCTCGAATTTTCGTTTAGTTTTAGATGCTCGTTTTTGTGGTGGTCTAGTGTTGGTTTTGTTAGCTTGTTTTGAGTACAGGGCACTGAGAGAGTCAACCCTAAGGCATGCCCTTTGACCGATGCCCAGCTCACCATAACTATTTGGGATTTGGTTCAGCAAGCTTCCGAGTACAAGCAGTTGGAGAAGGTTGCCAGTATCAGATGCAGAGATTTTATTTTATTTTATATTTCCTTCTGATTTGTTCGGTTTCCCTATCTAATCTGCCACTTTTTGTGCTTTGCAGTTACCAAGACGCTGAATAGGGGGACATCGGAGTTTGTTGTGATGGCGGCCGACACTGAGCCGCTTGAGATTCTACTCCACCTGCCCCTCCTTGCGGAATACAAGGTACCACCTTTTCTTTTAGTACCTGTTGTTTTTAGGTTGAGTTGTCATAGAGGTAGTCTGGTGTTTGTGCTCCTTTGTTTATTATATGTTTGGAACCCTTTTACTTTGCTTTGTGATAAGGTTATTTGGGTTAAAAGGTTTTGTTATTTGTTTCCTTTCGCCTTTGTGTATCATATTCAATCTGGAAGTTGCTTGTCTCGTTTAATGCATATTGAAGACACTCGTTTCTTACTAGCTTTATTAATCAGAGTTTCTGGCTATCTTATGCCGGGATGATTGAATGGGAAGCTCATTCCATTTAAGTTTGTTCCACTTAAAGCTCTGTGGACTCCCGTTTCCTGGCTTATGCTGTAAAATTAAATTTAAATTTTGAATGTTTAAGTTAAGAATATTGAAGGCTAATATAGCAATATATGAAAGGAGCATCTCTTATTGCCTTTTGATGGTTGGATTCTTTTAAAGTAATGTAATTTGAATTTATTTGGAGTTTAAAAAAAAAAGAAAATTGTAGCCTCTGATGCACGGTCAGCTAGGTTGGTTTCATTAATCTTTATTAAAAATGATATGAATACAATGTTGGTTATAGCTGAAACCCAAACTTCCATACGACCAAACTGTTTAAGTTAGACCAGCTGTATCAATAATGAGATCTCTTTAAACCGTTTGAGGGATATTGTTTTAGAGAAAAAAAAAGAAGTACTATGAGACAAACAAGAACCATATTTAGCAAGATCTGCTTCTCTATAAAAAACATGGCATTAGGAAACAGTTGAAAATGAGAATTGAGATGCCATTTCACCTATTCAAATTCCATGGAGTAGTTGCGTGATTATTTAAAATGCTGACAAAATAATATATAAATGCTTGATGGAGTAATTTTGAAGCAATTATGCTTAATTGATTAGAGTTTTGGGCAAGTACAAAATATATATTTACTAAATACAAGTGGTTGAAAGTAAGAACACTCGTAATCACAAGCTAATAAGAAGATTTAGTTGCGGAAGTCGTTTGTGGTGACCATTCATGACCTAGAGGTTTGCAGATCGCTTGCCAAAGAGCGCAATTTGCCCATCTCCAAAAGTGGCTCTGGCACACAAATCATGATTTCTGTAGCTGTATGGTGTGGGACAATTCGTGCACTATATTAGATGTATCACGTTGGACAATTCGTGCACTATATTAGAATTGAGCTATTTTGAACCCTTCTTGTTTCATCTGTTAATTATTGTTGGTCAAGTTTATTACTTTGCCCTGTTTTTAAGAGTTGTTTTCTGACTTTGCAGAATGTGCTGTCCCATCAAAACAAGCTATTGGCTGAGCTTGTGGCGTGACAATGCCTGTGATTGCCTGTTCTGTGATTAGTAATGAAGGCAGCCAATTGAAATCTCAAATACAGCAACTTAAGGTAGTGTAATCTTTTTCAATTTTCTTTTTCGTTGATTCTCTATTTATTGAACTAAACCGTGGCTTACCATCGCCATTCTATTTGGCTAGTTGTGCATATAGGATGCCATTGAGAAGCTCCTGATATGATATCAGCATTCAAGAATCTTTCGGCATGATGAGTCTCATCTTACGGAGGCTTGGAATGAGGAAGTAGTCTTGGACACACTTACAGTGAGATGTTTATTAGATTTTGCAGTTTGTGTTTGGAACATCATTTGGTTTCTGCATATGTTACTTGATGGTGGTGATAAAAAGAATAATTTATTGTCTTTTTCTGTTAGGTTTACTTGATGGATCATTAGAGATGGTGTTACGCTATATGTACTTCCAACTTTTGTGAGCTGTGCGAATCTTAATTAGAAAATATAGTTGTCAGAGGTCATTTTTTTAGTAATGATGAAATGGTGATAGTTCACTTGTATCCATTCTCACAGAAAAGGCAGCGGTGGATTTCTAGTTCATAGAATGTTCACATGAAAATATGGCGCTCGATGGAGACCTAAATATCAGTTTATTAAGTAGGGATATTCTAGGATCGAAGCAATGCGGAGGGATATTGTACGTGGCTATTGCTGCTTTTAAAAGATCCAACGGGTTGCCTTTGCAAAATAGAAATGTTTGGGGGGAAAAAAAAAACTCTCGCCTTGTAAGGTTACGTCCATCCATTATGTGGACAGGTTTTCTCCTATATTGGATCATTAAAACGTTTACACATATCTAGTTACAAAGCATTGATCATTTGTCATAAGCGGCATGAATTTCAAATTGAATTCCGGAGGAGAAAACCGACAGCAAAGAATTATAACTGGGTTAGAGTGTATTTTAGGCAACCTTCTGATCTTCTTGTTTGGCAATAATTGAAGGATGGGAGAATGGAAGCTGCTGAATGGAAAAAGAAAAGAATGTATGACGAGGACCGGCACAAAGAGATCTTTTGACATCAGTTTTGGGGACTTCCGTCCATTAAGAAACTTAGAATTTTACCCTGTTGGCCACTTTCTCTGTGTAAAGCATGTGTGTGGAATCTGCGTCATGGCTGTATTGGGAGGGACTTGCTAACTTGACAATATTATGTATTTCTTTCACTTCCCTCGTCTACGAATTCTCAAGGAGCAAAGCATTAAGCACCAGAGCAGCGGACAACTTCCAGAAGAGTTGAAAATTTGCTTGTTGGGGGCGTTCCCAATCAAAGATGCAAAACCCTTGCAGAAGCAGAAACTCTCAAGCATGGCCTTTCTTTTGTCCAAAATATGGATTCGTCTCAAATCATCATTGCAGATATAAGATTTTTCCAAGGCCTGTTCTGTTTGATGAGTCCTATCTGAGCTGACAATTGGAGCCTTCTCGTCCATTTGTTGCAATTTTACTACGTCATATTTCCATCATCTCACCCACATTACCTCCTTTAAGGACGATGAGATGTCTTTCCATTTGTCTTAGTCAAATTACTTGAACTTGGTCAAGTAGTTTAACCATCTAGCCAACTAAGTATCCCCACGGCAATCTTAGTGAGACCCTCATTTTGGAGTTATTTTTCCATTTGGAAAATCTTCAGGCACGTTATGTTTTTTTTTTTTTGCACTCCCTAGTTCACCTTACCTACGCATTCTTGTTCAAAAACCCACTTCTTCACCTAAACTCATCCAAATATCCACTTAATGAGTACAATAGTAAGCTTACTTATTTTACTTTCATCCCCAACTTCAAATCGCTTAAAGTTTTATTTATCAAAGTTCTTATTCGTAAATTTGCTTAGAAGAATGGAATTCGATTAGTAGGACGATAGAAAACCACTTGAAAACATGTAAGACTCACGTTCTTCGCCAAAACTCACCTTGTTCAACTTAGGTGAGGTGAATGTAAGATATAAAGATGAAAATAAAATTTAATTCTCAATTCTATCATTAACTTAGCGAACTGCTTTGACCATGCCAGTTGCATATACCGGCCAATTTAAATTGAGCAAAGCCACTATTCAAAGTGCATCAATTCCTTTTTTTTTTAAGGTGAGCATGGATGGTTTTGAATTGTAAAAGCTAGAATTGGCCAAATATTAAAATAATTGCAATTCAATTAAAATCATATATGTTGTTTTTTTCTTAGTTTTTGGATTGTGAGAAAGAGAAAGTGAGGAGGAGGAAAGTATACTCAAAAGACTTTTATTACTCAGTTTGCAATAAAATGTGAGAAAAAAAGAAAAATATAACTATTTTTAATTTAAAAATATAATAATATAAGAGATGATATTCTATAAATTTTCTTTTCAGCTTAACCTGAGAAAAGATGGCTGGAAAAATATAAATTATTTTTCTCATTCAACTTAAAATTTTTTTTCCTTATCATCCAACATGCACACTCCTCTTAGCTTGATTCAAAAGTCTAATTCAGATTTGGTAACCCTGCCCTAAATATGTTCGATGTCCCTTGGGAAAAAATAGTATAAAAGATGGTTTTTCTTAATTCTCTCGATTAATAAAGTGATTAGTCCATCATCACCAGCAAAAAGTTTTCCCGGAATTTCTGCCAAGAAAAAAAAGAAAACAAAAATAAAAATAAACCAAAAACTGCTCACACGAAAAGGTTAAGAAGCTTCCGGTCACCGCCGCCCACGCCGACGAACTGCGGCGACCCGCTCTCGCAGGAGGTGGTCGCTGACGCCTCCGATTGGGACGCCGGCCGTTGGCTGAACGTCAAAGAAATGCCGAGTTCGGGGAAGGACGGCCGGGGCAGGTTGCTGGAGTACTCCTCTGCCGCCGACGCCGCGTCGGAGTATGGAACCGGGGAGACCGGCCGGCCAGCGTTGTCGGGGAGGACCCGGATCGCGCCGCCGTTGAGGACGGTATCGACGGCGGCCTGGCACGCTGCCCACCGCCCCGTCCAGAGGAGGCCAACGGCGCCGCCGACTGGGTTCACTGTCCTGCCGCAGGCCTCGAACAGCAGCGACTGGAACAGAGCTGAATGACCACAGAAACAGCAAAAAGGTCACAACTTTAACCTGGTGAGTGAGAAAAATCAGAGAAGGGCGAAGGGGGGGAGGTAAGTGGGGACGAACCTGGGCGGAGGGAAGAGGGGACGGAGGAGAGGAAAGAGAGGAGGTTTGCGCGGCCGAAGAATTTGGCGACGAAGAGAGTGGCGTTGGCCTGGGCAACGGCGGAGTCGATCCAGCGGAGGCTTGGTCGGATGACACAAGCATCACTGCAGCCCTTGCGCAGTACTCTGCAACCATTGCAGCTCATCCTTCTCTTTATTGATGTCTATCTATAGACTGTAGTATATATAGAAATATGTCTGCCCTCCTCCTTCCTAATTCTACAGCTCAATTACTAAGTATCCCCAAACATCGACTACAGCTCAATTACTACCACATACATCGACTAATAGATTATAAGAATGGGAGGGAGCTCCGCCGTGGTCCGGTGCAGTTCCCTGCCGGAGATAGGAGACAGGGGGAGGAGGAGGGGGGCAGTAAACAATTTATAGGAAAAATGAAAGGGAGCGGTAGGATTTGTAAATTTGATGAAGTGTTGGGGCAGAAAGGGAGAAGGATGTCCTTACGAACGGGGAAAGCGGGGGCGGCTTCGCGTTTCCGCATCACAGCGGAGTCGGGTTGTCTCGTATCCAAAAGGCGTGGGGATAGGGCGGGGGTGTTTATGTCATTTCCTGTTGTTATTGGGGGTGGTGGTGGGCCCGACACGTACTTGGACCGACCGCGAGCGATTATTTTATATCCGGTGGTTGACATGTGCCACGAAATCTCCATTCTAGGCCTCACTTTTGATTAACAAAAGCGAACCCTCCAACGAAAAAAAAAAAAGAGACCTTTCATTTAGCAAAGATACGAAAGATTGCCTGGGAAAAAAAAAAGTTATAAAAGACTGAACCTCAACTAATAAATGTAAACTATCCCTGAAATATAAAAATATTTTTAATATATAAAGTATGGATGAATATGACGATAAAAATGGTATAATAACACACTGGTTTGCAACCGAACTAACCAAATTAAATATTCGTAAAATCAGAAGATTTTTTATCCTCCATCTTTTAGAGATATCCGATGGAGTCACAGATGTGGCAGTGTGCATGACTCAAGAGCAAAAATTAGAAAGGATCAAATTTATTGAGAGTGCGGTTCGTAAAAGATATAATTTTTATGTAAAATTTACTTTGAACTAGTTTGAATACATATTAGACATAAATCGAATGATAGTTTACAATTTTATATGATTACTAAGGTTTTGTTTGGTTTAGGTGAAATGGTCATAAATGATATGAAAATATCAAATAGTTAATCTTAGTCAAAGTCGTCATATATATGTAATATTTTTTTAAGAGAAACTAATTCATGTTCATTGTGTTTTGTATTGAAATTAATCACATAATAATAGAGTCATAGATGACCTTAGGAATGTGTTTGGGCATCTTACATCCGTAAATCTCATTCATATATGATCCGTTTATACCTGTTCCAAAATAATGTCCAATTGAATTCGGGTTTAGAGTTTTTAGATTGGATATGGATTTGGGGTAATCCAAATATTTGACATCTTACAAAATTATATTTTAAAATGTTTAAATTAATATTTTATACTAAAATTTATATTTTTTATTTTATTTTAATTAATTGAGTCAGATACGGATGGGATAGGAGCTTAGCGGATTTTAATGAGATATGAGCATGGTAAATTAAATTAATATATTCTTTGGATTCAAATAAGATTTGGGTTCAGATTTTCAGACTTGAAGATGAAATTTCATGTATGATCCGAACCCATCCCAAGGTTACCTAATAAAAAGTCATTATATTATATACTCACTTAAATATAAGTATACTTAATTTAGATTTAAAATAATTTACTTAAAATTTCTTTATATATATATATATATACACACGTTAAATATTTTAACATATTTACGTCATTTAAATTACACTAATTTTTTGCCAACTAATACACTCGAATTAAAAAAAATATTAGCCTAGATTGAAAAAGGTAGACGATCGTGGGATATGATGAAAGCCCACTTGGCAAGTGGACTCGGTCACCATGTTGATAGCAACATCAGTTCACATATACAAAACCGATCATATGTTATGATGCAACAACTGGGAATTAATTAAATATGATGGCAATTACAACATTAAATAGTTAATTAATTAATTGACATCGACAAAATGAAGAACGAAGCTGTACTCGTCGCTGCGGCCGGTCACCGTTGCGCGTGCAATATGCTTTGGATCCTAATCAGAAAGCCGCTTTTCTTCATCCGCAAAGCTGTGAAATGAAATCAAGCCAATCAAATGTTTTCCTCCCAAAATAATCCAATACACTATAGCCTTTTTTAAAATACTTGTTAACGTTATCATAATCGGTTTGATGATCAAATGGGTGGCTCATAGCTATTGTCAAAGGTCTTTTTTCTTCATACATTGAATCATTAGTATCCAATGGCGCACATAGTTAATATGAGAAAATAAAGAATCGGTTTTTTTAAATCGGCCAAGAATCGGTCGGAATCGGAATCGAAATCGGTGTGAATCTAAAAAAAATACGAAAATTTGACAATTCATGACAGAAATTAAACATTTAAACATTAATCAGTCTAATTAAACATCAATTAGCTTTTTAATACCCATCAATTAGTATTAATCAATCTAATTAAACATTAATTAGCATCAAATTAAATATCAATTAGCATTAAACATCAATTAACACTAAATTAGCATCAATTGATGTCTAACAATTTCTTTTTTAAAAAAATTCATCCATTTAAACATTAATCAGTCTAATCAAACATCAATTAGCTCTTCAATAACCATCAATTAGTATTAATTATCAATTAAACATCAATTAACCCTAAATTAGCATTAATTGAAGTCTAAAATTTTAAAAAAAAATTCTTCAATTACCATCCAATTAAACATCAATTAGCACACCAATCAGCTAAAACAACATCAATTACCATCCAATTACACATTAATCATCAATTTTTTTTTTAAAAAAAAACCGAACCGAGTGCACAAACAGTGATTGGCGGCGCGATTCCAGTCGACGGGGCTGTCGGCCGGCCGCACGTCGGAGCCGAG
>JAVDBV010006593.1:5191-23376 GCA_032619315.1 Piper longum
CCCCACCCCCTTCTCCTTTTTATAATGAAATGAAATGATGGCTACGGTAAGTGAAAACACACTTTGACCGTGTTTCCCTTAGCCGGGTAACTGGGTAATTGATACGATTCACTTAACTGGTTTAAATGGTTTAATAGAATGGTTTACTTAACTGATTAAATGGGTAAATAATATGGTTCACTTAACTGGTTTAAACGATACTTAACCAGATAAATAATTCCTTACACTTGACCGGGTAATTAATAATTAATTGGGTGGCAGGTAAACAATTTAAATGGAAATATTAATTTTCCAACGTTCGATCCTAACATGTTGAATTTTTTTTTCGGGTCTTTACAAAGAGAAATATGGAGGTTTAGAGAAGTCTTAGGATGCTAGTTTTTCCGAAAGTAAGACTTTTAAGATATTGCTGAAAGTGGCACAATACTAGTCAATTCGGGATGTCATCTACTTTACAGCTTAATGGCTCCATATTAGTTGCCCTTTTGAGCATTCAGTTAAAGTTATATGATTGTTTACTTTACATGGGAGTTAGCTTTCATTTGCCAGTTTGATATTTAGTTATTTTTGGACAAAGTAACGCCTGTTGCTAACATTTTTCTATTATTTATGTAAGTGAGGATTAGAAGTAGGATATGTCGGCCTTAGCAGAGTAGTGATTCCTATTTTCACACACAAACTTGCCGCGACGTGTGTTACTTGTGTGATTTTGTTGTTACGTGTTATTTTGTGATGTGTTTTGTATTATGTTGGAAATGTCTGAGCTAATCTGAGATGAACTTAGTAATTATGATGGATGTCATCATTAAATGGGCGGAGGCCCAACTTAAAAATTTTTATTGTGTCGCCTATGACTTTATTGTGCTTTGAAAAATTTTATATTGTTGTTGTGATTGACTATTTTGTTAAGCAGGTTGATCGCTTATTACACTTTTAGGGATATTTCTATCCATTTTATTTTAGATTTTTCTAAAATTTTGTTATAATTTAATTGTTTGGGTGTGACTGATTGTCATATCATTCACATAGCATCCTTGTAGGGTGTTCATCTCATACATGCATTAGTTGCGTATTGTGGTGTCTTTTGTCTTTAGACGCATACATGATCTAAATCTATTCTGTTTATGTTCGGGCCAACTAACTTAATCGAATTAAGAGTTAGTTTGATCTACCACAACGGTTCTAGTCCGAGTGAACCGGATTTTAGTTGTTACAAATAAAATATTTAATATGGGTCATTCTTATAATGTGACAAACCAAATTAAAGTTTGGGCCGGAATGATCTTTTCCCAAATTCAATTATATATTATTTATGACAATTAAAGTAAATCCATAAATCACTGATCATGGGTTACATATGAGCAGACTGAATAATACGATTAATTTATACTTATAATCATATAATTTACATTAGCACTTAGTTGAACTTATGCTATTATTCAAATATTACGATAGTGGTAGACCGAAACCTTATATTTGTTAAAAAAAACATTTACGCAACGAAAGCTTCAAGCATTAATAACAAGTACTTCCACCTTCTACCACATATAATACTTCATTCAAGCAAAAAGCATACCCAATTTGGCCACGCACTACAAACTATGGTCTTCATATATCAGATCAGAGCATGTAACTACCTGAGACTCCAAGTACATGCGTCAGAGGACGAAAGCTTCAAGCATTAATAACAAGTACTTCTACCTCTTACCATATATAATACTCCATTCAAGCAAAAAGCATACCCAATTTGGTCACGCTCTACAAATTATGGTCTTCATATATCAGATCAGAACATGTAACTACCTGAGATTCCAAGTACATGCGTCAGAGGACGAAAGCTTCAAGCATTAATAACAAGTACTTCTACCTCTTACCATATATAATACTCCATTCAAGCAAAAAGCATACCCAATTTGGTCACGCTCTACAAATTATGGTCTTCATATATCAGATCAGAACATGTAACTACCTGAGATTCCAAGTACATGCGTCAGAGGACGAAAGCTTCAAGCATTAATAACAAGTACTTCTACCTCTTACCATATATAATACTCCATTCAAGCAAAAAGCATACCCAATTTGGTCACGCTCTACAAATTATGGTCTTCATATATCAGATCAGAACATGTAACTACCTGAGATTCCAAGTACATGCGTCAGAGGACGAAAGCTTCAAGCATTAATAACAAGTACTTCTACCTCTTACCATATATAATACTCCATTCAAGCAAAAAGCATACCCAATTTGGTCACGCGCTACAAACTATGGTCTTCATATATCAGATCAGAACATGTAACTACATGAGACTCAAAGTACATGCGTCAGAGGACACATAGGAGCAACACGAAAAACGAACGGTGAGTTAGACTCAATTAGAACTGAAATCTACCATGATACCTACACGAAAAAAAAAAGCAACCAACAATAATAAACTTTTTAGATCTATCAACTCTATCATGCCTTAAACATCTAACTGTAAAAAAAATTTAACAAGAAAAGCAGAAATGTACTGGATCTCATACCCATTTTCAAAGCACACAAATCACTCCAACGTCAACCCAACATTATTGTGCATTAATGACTCAACCAATAATGATCACAAAAAATAACTCTTCTTCAACTAGGACTTGAATCTACGATGCTCTTAGGGTATTTTGGTTGGCTTAAAATTATACAAAAAAAATATAAAATTTAGTCGTCACAATTTTTTTTGTATTTTGATATCTTAAAATTTATTAGAAGAAATTTTAATTTTAGTCAAATTAAGTTTATATAAAAACTTTACAAAATAATATTTTCTTATGAAGAAAAAAAATTTTGATAAATTTTTTACAGGGACATGCATATGCACGTAAGAACGAATATTTTATTTTCATCTTCTTTTCCTTTTATCCAAACATATGATAGAAATTTTTAAATTTTTATGTCATTTCATCTCATTATATTTTTATTTTATATAATTTTTTTTTTATATTATTTTTATGCCAACCAAATAGACATTAAGTCCATTGCAAGGAGGTAGACATCCAGTCTACTCGTCTTTAATCAATACAAGAGTAACACAAAAAGATACATACATTGGTGGACAAATCGAAAATCCTACGACCCTAACCAATAAAAACAACGACTCTACTACATCCATGAATGAAAGGATGCAAAACAAATTTAAATAAATAAAACAAAGCATGAAAGATGGGTACCTCGATGGAAAGACTCAATAAAAAGGTGAGAATAGAGGTGGAAAGTTCCCCATGTACTACAACCATGGTGATTTAAATATTTTAATTATTGAGAAATTTATGAATGATTCTAAGATTTTTTAATCTCCCAACTTAATTTTTAGATTTAAAAAATAATTCAACTTATCGTGTTACACTATATTGTTTTTTGATTGTAGTATATTACAAGTTTTTCTCTTGGCTATGTGAGGGCTAAATATGTCATTTTCCACTATGGTCATTCTCTAGACGACTCTCTACGGCGGTGTTGGTTTTGGGTGTGATGAAATAACTGAGGATCTGACGACTCAGAACAAGATTTGATCTGATGCTGATGAAGTCTTAAATCTATTTGGTAATTTCAGATACACCGAATGGTATTCACCTAAGAACTACTCGCTCAGCTACATAGCGAGAACGAGTTAGTGTTCTCCATTCTAGACCTACCTACTAAAACACTACTATTGAAATGTGTTTCTACCCGCGTTTACTATGCTGACTAATGCTTTGTTATTGGTGTATAACCGATGCTATCGTATTTGTGTATTCAACATACTCAACCTTTGAATCATGTTCATACGGTGATCTCGACTCCATGTTGATGGCCTAAAGCCCAACCGACTCAAAGTACAGCAAAATCGAACGGACCGACTCGAATACTACGGAGAACTGAAACTAGGGTTTTACGGTCCCATACCGGTTTCTCTCTGTTGTCCATTAGAACCTAATTTTTGGTCCATGAACCCAAGTGCATAAATTGTTGGATGTGTTTGTTTTCCATATTCAAGTCTTAAAACCTATAAGTATAGGTGTCATCCATTTGTAACACCAAGTATGAGTTTTCAATCGTAATTTTTGCCGTTATATTAATTGCGTCTAAATGCCAAAGATTTATGAAGATTTTTTACTCGTGTTAATATTTTATTCCACCGGTGAGGTTATCCAGGGATTTGGATTTAAGTGTGATTAAATGATTGATTTGCAAATTTTTTGTATTAAATTATAAAATAAAACAATAATAAATGCAAACTACAAGAAAAGATACAACATGCTAAATTTTTAAGTTATGTAATATTTAAACCTGATGCTTAAAGATTATTTTTTTTAACATCTCAAATAGAAAAAATATGTGAATGTACAAAAATGGAATATTTTTTCCAAATTTATATTCAGTTTCACAAGAAGCCCATTCCTTTTTTTTCTTTTTTTTTTATTGACCAAGAATACTTTTAAGGATAACTTGACATATCCTTTCGGGATGTAGATGATTACAAAATATTCATTTTGTAAATCTTTCTTAGTAATGCAGCATCAATTTGCAGATTTTTGTTTCACTAAATTGCTAAATAAAAATTCAGATATTCAACTCTTTTAGTACATAATATTTAAATAAGAATCTCATAAAAATTAATGTTTGTTCTATTTTTAAACTTAAAATAAATTAAATAAAAAAGATTCAAACCATCTTTAAAATTGATCTCAAACGTATTCCCAACAGCACACTGGTTCTTGGATAGTTGCAATATCAAAACCGAAGCAACGGGCCTCAAAGTTGAACATTGTACAGCCAAAAAGTCCAGGAAAAACATGCTCCGTAAACCTTCACCCAGTTTGAGAACAGGCAAAAACGCATGGCTCCAACTATATTACAACATCCTTTATCTCTTCGATATTGGGATAATAAAAAAATGAGTTTCACATATGATAGCAAGATGAGCCTGTACTGGGTGAAGTTAAAAAAACGGATTAGGCTGTTTTCTTCTTATGGATTCGATGTCTTTGCCGCCTGCCAATAAACTTCAGAGCCTCATCAATCAGCACAACTGGTGCAGCAACCAAAAGAACAAGTCCCCATTCACTCCTAGTCAGGGGAACAATTCCAAATACATCAGCCAGGAAAGGGACATAAAGGATGATACAGTGGAGGCCAAAGGAAATAAACATAGCCACAAGAAGCCAGGGATTCCTCCATGGTGGCATTCTAAGCAAGCTGTTATCTTCAGATAGAGCATTGAGTGAATTGAACATTTCAATCGCCACCAAAACAGAGAGTGAAAGAGTCATTGCCTTGACTTTCCCATATGTGAAATAGTCACAAGGGTTTGAGAAGGTAATTAACCGTCGTCCTGCAGAAAAAGGACTTGCAGAAAAGTTGGTCCATGTATGGCACTCACCCCAGGATCGAAGCTGATCCAAGCTGACCAACGTGTGACCATCACTCACCATGTTCAACCCCAGGAAGGAAGCTTGTGTATACCAGATAACAAAGATGCCTACGGTTGCTATCCCTACATAAGACCCAATGACCTGCAGAAATGAGAAAAGTAAGATTTTTATGAATTTCTATAGCAAGTACCAGAAAACAAAAAAGTAAACTAGGCAAAAATAGGGGCATCAACAGCCCACTTTCATTTGCTTTCATTGTTTAATAATTTTATGCATGAAACAGGACTCAATTATAATCACATAAACACATAATAGTTCTCCTGCAACAAGTTCAATTTTTTAGGGCAAAGCATTTGGTCGGTTTGGTTCTGAACAAACCGAATTGCGAAAATAGGAATTGGTAAGTGAATTTACACAACAAACCAAACCCGAACTTCCAAAACTGAACTGACCATACCAAAATATTTCAATTCGGTTCGGCTTATCCAAAATTTAAATTATTAAAATTATATTAAAAATAATTATAATAAACAAAAATTATAAAATGATTTAACCATCATAATCACACTCAAAAGTATACCATAAATAGATATTACATTAAACATCTCAAGCAAATTACAAATAAACAAAAAATAATAATAATAACCAACTTAAAACATAAATATTATTTTTTTTAAAATTTTTCCTGTTTTTTTATCGGTTTCGGTTTGGTTTGGTTTGTTTTTTAACCGAATTTTCCCACACTTAAAGAAATTTACCCAAGGTCCAAACCGAACCAAACCATATTTTAACAATGACCAATCCGAACGCTCAGCCCTACCACCAACTATACATTCAGTCTTCTGTTAGGCTTTCACAAGATCTACCCAACTAAAATTACTTACACTCAAGGCGTCTATATTCTACAGTTTTAATTGCTTCATGATACATCACAATCAATAATGTGGGTAAAACCAGGAAAACCTTTCAAAAATTAAAACCCAGGTCAGCATTTTTTTTCGTATGGTATGAATGGTTGGCATCAAAGAAATAGAAAGGTGGGAAATTTGAAAAGTTTCTCATTTTTGAAGTGTTGGATGACATGATAATTTGAATAACGAAATATGAATTTCCTCCCAATAGTTCCAACATGAAAATTTCTTAACCAAAATTTCCTTCTTCAAGACATAAGTAAAAAATTTGCTCGAAGCCCAAACCACTCCTTTGCTTTCATGCTAATCAAACCAATGAAAAGAAACTTTGAAAACTTTCTTTTCATGTCATGTCACTTTATTTCCATTTTCAAAGGTTGTTTTATCTTCCATTTCTTTAAATTATAAGGCAACCAAACATGCTTTCAATCATAAGGAATGAGCCAATATAGCATTGGTGCAGCCATATAAAACAAACCAAATACAAGCAAAATTAAGCTTGTGACATGGTCGATTTAGGAAATGAGAATTAGGATAATAGCAATGAAGAAATGATATCAAAGACTCACCAAGTAGCGGAACAGAACCCAAGAATTAATGAGTGGATCATTACTTTTCCGGGGTGGTTTTCTCATAATATCTACATCCGCAGGATTAAAACCCAGAGCAGTAGCAGGAGGGCCATCTGTAACCAGATTAACCCAGAGAAGCTGTACTGGTATCAAGCATTCAGGAATGCCAAGTGCAGAAGTCAGAAAAATGGAAATAACCTCTCCTACATTGGATGATATCATGTATCTGCCCACCAAAGAGCAACAAACACCCAGTACATCAAACAATGGTCAAAGTCATACAAAACTTACTCTTGAATAGTTTGAGTGGTCAGTTTTCCATTTTATTACCTGATAAATGCTTTCATATTATTATAGATAGAGCGACCTTCTGCAATTGCGGATACTATAGTACTAAAATTGTCATCAGCGAGAATCATATCTGATGCTTCCTTGGCAACCTAAGTATATATGAAGTAAAAAGCATTGAGCATAATATATTAATCAAGACAAAGGTTACAGAACTTGATTGCAGGGATATTTTCTCTAGTTCATTTTGTTCAAACAAAGAAAATTACCTCAGTTCCAGTGATACCCATAGCAATACCAATATCGGCCAACTTCAGGGCAGGTGCATCATTCACGCCATCCCCAGTCATAGCCACAATTTCCCCACAATCCTTCAGCATTCTGACAATATCTTGCTTGTGCTTGGGCTCCGCACGAGAGAAAACTGTACCCCCTGGTTTTGACAAGATTTTAATCTGCTGATAGGATGGAAGTGCCATAAACTCTTTACCAGTAAAGCTTTTTCCGCGTAGATCTTCATGATCAGAAAATAATCGAATTTCCTTGCAAATAGCTTCTGCGGTACATTTATTGTCGCCAGTGATTACCATAACATTGATACCAGCAGCTTTGCAATCCCCTATTGCTTTATGAACTTCTTCCCGTGGTGGATCCTGCCAGACAAAACTCAAAGCTAAAATTTTGCACTTTAATGCAACAGAAAAGAAACCGAAGAACCCAAATTACTTACTCTGAGGCCAACAACCCCAACAAAAACTAAATTACTCTCTATTGAAAAATAATTGGATGGATCAAGCAATTTCTTATGAGCAGGATGAAACTCGAAATAGTAATCAGAAAATTCTGCAAGATCATCTTTATATGCAAAACCCAGACATCGTAGGCCTTTTGAACTCATATCAAGAAGTTTCAACAATATCAGCTGTCTGCAAGGCTCATCAATTGGCACAACTGATCCATCTGCCAGCTGCACGTGTGAGGACCTTTCCAGTAAACTCTCAACTGCACCCTGTCAATCAGAACATTAATCTTTCAGCCTAGGTATAGGTTACAAAGAATTAATATGTATCACAATCCAAAATATTGACTGAGTTAATTTTGCCAGCACAATGCAAAAAATAAGAAGTCATATAAAACCCCCAACAAATGTAGATTCAGTAATTCTAAATCCAATATTTCAAGAGTATATTTACATAATCACAAATAAAACTTAAGTCATATCTGTTTATTGTGAATCTAATACTTTATATATAGTAGTTCACATCAATAAAAATGAACTTTAGCTGTAGACAAAAATAGGCAACAGATAATGATGGGTTGAGAATGTTTAAAATAGTATCAAAAGACAAATTGTAAGAATTTAACAAGGGGAACTGATATTCCAGAATTATAGAAACTAAGAAGACAACTAGTTAAATAAAAGGAAGGACGCAATGAAAGCAGTAGTAGGATTAAAACAAATTGTATAAAAAAGGATAAAAAATAACAAGTTCACACAAATTAATAAGAATTGGACGCAGTTGGAAAGGCATGGCTCAAGTATTTAAATGAATGATTGTAAGTATATGTACAAACAGAATTTTGTTTTAACCATTTGCAAAGTAGTTAATTTACTGATGTTTCTAGTATCTAAGGTGTTCATAATACAATGACAAAAAAAAATGTATCATCTTCTTATAACCATGAACCATCAGCCCTCAAATAATATGGGTCATTGAAAAGGTGTATGGTTTGAAGACGATAAACATGCAGCAAGGTCAATTACTTAAGTGTATTCATTTTTTTTTTATAGCTGCATTTATAGAAAGCTAATCAAATCCACGTCAGCAACAATTACAAATCTTTTAGCAATTCAAGATTTTATCTATATAGCCAATTTAACAAGAATGAAGATGGTTTAAAGCAAAAAATGACCTTGACAAGAAGGCGATTATGCCCATTGAGCTCTCGAACAATAACACTCATTGACTTCCGAAGTCTATCAAACTCCAAAGTGGCAATCCTTTTAGATCTTTTTATCCACCAGTCACAACAACCTACCAAAAACATCTTGATCACCAACAAGACTGTATAGATTTGTACCCAAGTATATGATACGGCTCAATAAATACTCACCCAATTTCACTGTGCTACAATCAATTGCATATCCAGCAGCCAGTTGCAAATCGCGAATTCTATTCCTTGCCTTTACATCTGGAACTCCCATTTTTTCCACCAAAACCTAGGAAAAAATTAACAATTTACATGCTCAACAAGGGAAACAACTTAGGTTCAAATCAAAGCACTCAGATAACAGGTGGCAGTTTTGAAAGTTTTAGCCTAAAAAAATAAATTGCGCTACTTAGAAAAGTGCAAACCAACCTTCAACGCAGCTTCAGTGGGCAATCCTATAGCCCGGAAAAGGTTTCCATCAGAAAATATTCCAGCATCATTACACACCGCACATATCTCTGCCAAAGCTTGCAAATTTGCATCCATATTATAGTATGTCCAATCGACAATGCCTCCGTCCTTTGGGTTATAAGTTGTGCCTTCCACATTAAATACTCGAGAAGTTGTTTTCTTTCCACCTAAGGAGAAAAATTCACTCACAGACATCTGGTTAGTAGTGAGAGTCCCCGTCTTATCAGAACAAACAACAGTAGTGCATCCTAAAGTTTCCACGCTCGGAAGTTTCCTCACAATTGCATTCTTTTGTGCCATCTTCCGCGTACCCAAAGCCAAACATGTAGTAATAACTGCAGGAAGACCTTCAGGAATAGCTGCTACAGCAAGGGCCACAGCTATCTTAAAGTAGTAGGTGCATTTCTCGAAAGAGAATCTCAAATTTGTTGGCCAACCATGTCTAACTTCCCATGAGAGGAAATATTTATAGTTGATGACCCATACTACCAAGCATACAATCCCAATCATTGTGGTCAGTTTGCCCCCAAACTCATCTAGTTTCTTCTTCAAAGGAGTATCACTCTCCTCCAAAGAAGCTTCATGTATTTGCATCTGTATCTTTCCCATTTCAGTATTCATGCCAGTGCTAACAACAATGCCAACACAACTTCCATTGACCACAGTAGTCCCTGAAAAAACCATGCACTCTTTTGCCTGCAATTCACACTCATCCAAAGATACAGGACTAATACTCTTCATAACAGGCATGCTCTCTCCAGTCAGCGAACTCTGTTCTACTCTTAAAGTTGACGTCTTCAACAATGCAACCCTCATGTCAGCCGGAACCTTGTTTCCAACCTGCAATTCAACAATGTCTCCAGGGACTAGTTCCCTAGCAGGTAGATCCGGCACATAATATCCATCCCTTAGAACTTTAGCACTTTCACATTGCATCTCTTTGAGAGCTTCCAGAGCCCTTTCTGCATTGCTCTCCTGCCAAACTCCAACAATGGCATTGAGCACAAGAATTAGAACAATTACAAACGGTTCAACATACGCTTCAAAACCCACTTCCCCATGTTCTTGACCATCCAAATAAACATGAGCAAATGAAATAAAAGCGGCAACAAGTAAAATCTTAACAAGAGTATCATCAAACTGTTCCAACAAAAGCCGCCAGATTGGCTTTCCCTTTTCTTTGTCAAGCTCATTCCACCCATAGGTCTCTCTCTTTTGCTCTACTCCATAAGAACTCAATCCTTTCTCTAGTTTAACACTATATTCTTTCAAACACTGTTCTACAGACCAAGACCAAGCCGGAAATGGCTTTTCTTCCATCCTTGATTATATCCAACTTTAAGGAAATAACCTCAACACCATGGCAAAGATCTGCACAAATCACCAACAAGAAACATGCAACGATTCAGCAAACGTTTGCAAAAGGACTGATTTTACACTAAAAATACAACAAACTACGTGCTTCTAAAACAAGAATTCAAAAAACAGATAGACTTATCCCTTCCAAATTGAACAAAGTTCCCTTCTACATCATTATTGCACAATTACCAACCTTAAAAAATTATCAGTTTAGTAGCAAGCGGTGATCTCAAGAACACACCGCCTTGCTAGCCAATTAAAACGAACAGCACCACAAAATCTTCCAAAAACCTTCACAACCCAGAAGATCTGGCAGTCTATTCTCAACATAACAAGCAGAGACTAAAAGCAAAAACTTCTCTTGAAACCAATGCATCCCAACCCCAAAGGCAGCAAGAAAAAAAATTGAACTGCTTTGGTAAAAAGGGCAATAATGCCACGTGACAGCCACCAATTATAAGGCTAGAAAGCTCCAAGTTAATACAAAATAAAAACCCAGGAAAAAGAAAAACAGCAAAAAATCGCATGCCATAGTGATCAAGTATGAGACCGCAAAAAGATCACAATTACACAAATATCAAACCATGAAACAAAACCCAGAAAACAGAAGTCGGAAGATCGCCGCCCACCTGAATTAGCGATGCTTACAAGTTACCAGTCAGAACCCAAATTATCGGCATTGTAAGGTGGAAATTGTTGATGTGAGTTGCGGTGGTCATTTTATAGTTGTCTTGAAAACAAACTAAAGTGGGAAGTGGATGGACACTATTTTTGGTAGGGTCTCTTCCCAGCAGTGACATGTCATTCAATTGGAGCTTTGGAAAAAAATAAAGTCATTCACTGGACAAAAGAAACGGAAGGAATATGAAAGAACACAAAAAAAAAACGATTGGTCAAGATGGGAAGGTTCTGCCCATCTTCCTCCCCTTAACGTCCCCTTCCCTGGCTTCTTCCCCGCTCATAATCGCGCGGAAAAGTTTGTTTATGTTAGTAACTGGAAGGGCATGTGACACAACCCATAGGTAGAAGACTAAAAATAACTGATTCAAGTTAGTTATGTTCTACATGCCCTTTAGTTAACCACCGAAGAGGATTTTTTTGTTAGCTCATAGGTGTTCCAAAATTGGACTTGTGAGAGTATACCCATTTTGTGCTAATGGAGTGAGTGCCCTTTTCTGTAAAACGTTCCGTCAGCACCGTGTTTTAAGTTCCATTTGTTATTGTCAATCAATTAGTCTTGTATTTGAAGGATTCTTGTTTGTCGCTTGGGTATTGGACACTTTTACCGTTGAGTTTTTCACTCGGCCCCAATTGCCAATCCGGTAATTCGCGTTGTTTAGTTGTGTTGTGTAGCTTAGGGTCGTATTTACACATATTTCGTACGTATTTCATTTTGGTATCGTACTTGCCTAAAGTTTTAGTTGTTTGGCATGATATTTTTGGCGTGCCTTGAAAGCCCTACATGAACCCTATGGCTTTCCCCACTTTTTCGTCATTTTCCTCTCTCATTTTCCGCTCGACCCAGTTTGTGGCTCTCTATGCCTCGATGTTGAGGTGAGCCTTAGATGAGCCCTAGAAGGTATCCCGAGCCCCGGAAGTTATCCCAAGCCTTCCCCACTTTTCCATCCTTTTCTCTCCCATTTTCCCTTTTGAGAGAGTTGGGTGCACATTTGGCTTTCTACACATGTTCTTAGCGCCGCAGTGCTCACAATGTCATGAGAAGGGTTTGCTAAGACCCCTCTCCCACCCCTTTTTCCTCATTTCTCCCCTCTCTTCTCTCTTGGTTGCTGCCGCCACTCCTCTGCCCTCCTTTCCTTCTCCTAACCCTCTCCTCCTCCTTCCTCACCTCCCCCACCTCGTCCTCCTCTTCCCCTTCTCCTCCTCCCTCCTTTCTGTCCTTCCCTTGTGAGGTACTTATCCTCCCACTTTTTTCTTTTATTTTTTGGGCATGATCATGTTATGGTTGCATGTAGATTTTTCCCTTTAGACATGTAGGTGTGCAGATCGTCATCACTTGTAGATCTGGTAATTTCCGTATTGTTTGTGTGGTAAAATTTTATTTTTTATTAAAAATTTGTGTTTTGCTAATAAAATATAATAAAATACTCGTTTGTACTCAAGATTATAAATTTTATCAACTAATCTACCTAATAACGGTCAGAACAAGAAAAAGAGTAAAACTTCATAATTTTTTGCAACATTCAAATAACCTCGTTTTGCGTATCAAACTAATTAATTAGTTATAATAATAATATTTTATCTTGTATTGGTTTTAAAATGAACACAATGTGAAAACCTTAAGTAAGCATTTATAATTGGCTTAGTTATTTGAATTAACTAAATGTAGCAAGATTATTTTAATTATAATAATCTTTGATTTACGTTCATGAGTTTGAGTTTGACTAACATCTTTCAAGTTATTCAAATTTAAAGTCACTACGATAAAATTATCATCGGGGTTATGTCTAATTAATTGGCTCGACAGCTTTCGTTACTTTTCATAATTTTATAAAGATTATATTCTCGATTAGCTTGACAAGTATCTTAAGTTAAGCTGCCCAGAATGTCGTGGGTATTTTGATATCTAATATTAGCTCAAAATCTAAGATCTCAGTCTTGACATCTTGATTTAGTTTTACAGAATCGTGTGCAATTATGGTAATGATGCTCAATATGAAATGATGAGTGTGATGTGATGTTTAATTTCCTGCTCTCCTTGCTCATTATGTCATTTTGGTGCATCTATGATTGTCTTCATGTCATTGCATACATGTATCATATAAAGTTTGAGTAGTAGTCGCATTTATTGGGCCATGTGGAGCCAAGCTTGTCAAGCCAGGACGTAGAGCTTGCCTCACACGGACCTGTCAAGACTCTTATCTGCTTGATCTGCTGCTTAGCTCAATGTTGTTTTGATTTCATAATGTATGACATAGTTAGTGACATTTTATTAGATTACATGCCCATGGGTTATTTAACCAATTTTTTAGATTAATAAAATTTCACGGTTGAGATCCCCTTATGTGAATTTTGAAAAAAATTAAGATCCAACTCAAAAATTGCATTTGCGCGATTTAGCAAACTCTCCCTAATCCTTATATTTATTGTATGATTTTTGGATTTTATGTACGCATGATGGATGGAAGCGTGATGCCCATTTAGGATCTCGCCCAGTACCCGCTTGTGGTGCTCCGTTGGTGGTTAGTACGTAACACCCTAATTTCGGTTCACATAAGAACCAAATTAGAAATGTTACGATAGAGTTGATCTAGTCGAGCCATGTCTAAAGTTGTTAATTGGTAAGACTTGATCAATAAAATAGATCAAAACAACATGCTTAACGTCATGAGAATGGAAGACATTACTAATTATCCGTTCAAATACATCAAATATAAGTAAAAGTATGAAAAAAAATAAAAGCGTTGAGTTCAAGTGTGTGTAGTGTTTATCTTTCCTCCTACTAAAAAATATAACTAGTACAAATTGGCAAGTGAAATCTAATATTTCACAAGAAAGAGAACAATATGCATATCTGCCACGTGAACTCTCAAAAGGGCATTAATTAGGAGCATCAGCTTCGGCTTGACAATGTCCCATTTTGACTAGTATGATGCCTTGGCACTTTCTCATTTTCTTTTCCGTCCCTCATTATCAACAATATATCTTAAAGCCCTTTACATCCTCCGTATAACTCCTAGCCCAAAGTAGAAAGGGCGAGTACTCTCAGGCAGTGTAAAACGTGTGATTCGAAATAGAGTTTTATAGTCTGAATTGGTCGGTTCAACCATTATTTTCAGTGGGGTTAATTTCAAAACGTGCATACCGGCCGAGGCTGGTCTTGTATTGTGAACCATGAGAGTCATGTGTGCCCAAGTATATGATGATAATGTCAGTAAGATAGCAGTAGAATGAGTTATTAGAATATATGAGAGTATGCTAGCTTTTTCTTTATTTATTTTAATTTAATGGTAGAATTATTTTTAGGTCGAATAATGTATTATGATGCATTATAGGTAGTTTGGGTGAGTTATTAGTTATAGAGCATGTCATTGATGCATATTATATTTTTGGGATTTGTTTTATTGTTCTCTAGATTTTTAGAATAATTACGAATTAGTATTATTTTTTACTCGAGTGGAAGTCGTGTCAAATTTTTCTATTATGAGACAACCATTCATTTTTTTCATTAACCATTCATTTTTCTCACTGACCATTAGTTTTTCTCACCTAACGATTCATTTTTCTCACCCTTACATCCATATATTCCACATTTCTAGTGCTGCCACCATCATCCTTCTCACTCAACTTCCTCCTCCTTTTTCTTCTTTCCCTCTTCTCGCCAATCCTCACTCGAGTCGGCCATAACCTTGTCTCCATTGTCGTGTAACTGACGATTAGGTATAGAATTTTATTCGATATAATTATTTAAAATTGATATTTATTAGCACAACATGCTAGGATTGATTAATTATTGTGATGAATTCTTGATTACGGTTGAAGTGATGATTTGTACGATTTGATTGATAATGAAAGATTATTAGTTTTCTAATTAAGTAAAGCAAATCTAAACATGCTAAATGACTACAACATAACTTAGAAAAACATAATAAAAAATGGGATGAATAGGTTGAGATATTTTTACATTGATAACTGTTTGACTATTCTTAGATGATGATTGCATTGTATGTGTGATATTCATGATGAGTTTGGTTAATCATTTAGTTTGTGGGCGTTAGGTTCTAGACTTGATGTGTAGGTACGGAGTAGGAGCTCGCCGCCTAGGCACGTGAACACGCTTAGAGCTTTTACCAGGTCTGTTTAGGACTCGCTCTCTATTTATTGTCTCATTCTATCGTGTTTTGTTTAGAACAGGAAAGATGATGTGTCGAGTGGTGGTTTTATCGTATCCCACTCTACACGGGCCATTTAACCGATCGATATTCTGGATTAATAACCCTCGATGATGAGATCCCTTGAGTATGTTTTTGAAACTCAGATCCAGCTCACGATGCCTTCGAGCCTATTATATTAAGTTCCCTACTCAAGCCTATGTATATAGTTTTCGCGTTTTCAGTGAGATGTGTGACAAGTGAAATTCGACGATCACGCTACGCAAGCAGGCGCTAGTCAGTCAAAGCAGGCTCTAGACAACTCCATTCTCAAGGGATCCTGAAAACTTTACCTTTGAGTTCCTCAAACCAGGAGAAGTGTGGAGGTTTATGGGTACTGTTGTGCAGCATATGTCTACACTTGTGGCAAAAAAGGGTACTAAAGGCTCATGTCTAAGAGTACTTAGCCCCTGTACTCAGGGCTAAGAGTAATACAAAGGATGTAATAAGAATGAAATTGATGCAAAAAGTGATAGAAAAATGGCCAAGTATGAGAAAGTGAATGATATAGAAAGGGGACGCTATCGACCCGAGGCGACGACTCCCATTAGTACCCTTGTGAGAGTTCTTGAGAAAGTATATGAGGTTTTTTTTATTCAACAGGAGCCCCAGGTCTCTTATGCCAGTTTGATATTAGTTATTTTTTGGATTGGTAGCAATAGTTTTTAATATATATGTAGGTGAGAATCATGAAGACTAAGTACTGTCAGAACTACGGAGGACCAGCACTGATTTCGCGCACACATGTACATGCCGATTGTGATTGGTGATGTATTAAACTATGTAGATGATGAATTTAAATGATATTCTATGAACTGGGAATGAAGAATGAATAGGGTGTGCTACTAAGCTATGTGAACGATGAGATTGTTTTAGATTACTTTGGAAATGCTATGAATATTTACCCTGTAAAACAAAACTAGAATGAAAGTCAAATAAAAATGTCATGTTTTGAAATTATATCGATATAATTATTTATTATTGTCACAGATAGATTGGCCATATTGCAGTTTTATGGATTGGGTTTTTTATTTTTATTGCTATAAATATATATTGTTTATAATTGACAGGTGGGCCCTACTGCACTTTTAGGGGAGACTCTGTCTGTTTTGTTATCAAAATTAGATATATCTTTTAAACTTTTTGTTTATTTTTTTTCTTCATGTACTTGTTTGCATATCATGGCATACATGTAGGACAACGTTAAAACCCAAACATCTCATCATCCCTTTGCATGTTGCATCTCCGTCTTAAGACACTGAGGGCAGAACCGGGTCGGCTGAACCGAATCAAGTAGATTAACGAACGGTTTGGTCACTGGTGACATTTCCGGGTCGGTTCACGGGGGAACCAAAACGGGGTGTTACAGGCAGTCGCCTTCAATACCTTTTTATACTACATGTCCAAGCATGCACTATACCAAACACTACCTGTAAACCTCCACGTTTCTCTTGGTGTGGTGGAGTTGTCCGGATCCATCGGAAATGGAATAACCCCGCTCATCAATTCAGAGTCCGCTTTAACTGTAACTTGCATTGCTCACAGTATGTGCGAGTCAATTTCACCGTGTCTTGTGTCAGTGAAAACAAGATAAAATCATATATAGGTCTAAGAAAGGAATTATATACATAGGCCTGAAGGCAACTTGCGGTGGATCTTATTTTCAAAATCAAACTCGAGGGATCTCATACTTGACAGTTATTAATCACGTAAGTAAAATAGGTCTAAATGACCCGTGTTAAGTGGGGTTTAATAAAACAACCAACAAAAATGTTCTGTGATCTAGAAGTCAAATCAAGGATAAAACATAGCGATAAAAACTGAGAAGAGTCATAACACACCTGTGGTCCAAGCTCCAAATGTGACGTCTCATCAACAGCGAGTTCAGAATCCAAAACCTACGTCGAAACCCACTACTAAGTAAAATAGTGACAACTCTGTATGATAGATGCTTGTGGTTTGCGCTCACATCATCAACACATCTTAATAAAGAAAACAATGCTAAATAAACCTACAACGAAACATTTAGCATGTAAATCAAGACATAATAATGAAACTAACTAATAAATAAATAAATAAGTAAATAAACTCATGAATAAATAGATAAACAATAAATACATGAAAATAAATAACACTCTAATCATAAAATACTAATACAATAATGCTATATAAGTGCACGACTAACATGAGTAAATATCAACATATACTTGTGTTAGCAAACATATAAATAAATAAATAAATAATAATTTGATAAATAAGTAAATAAAAAAATATTAATAGTAATCAATCATGAATAATAATATTAATAATAACATAGCTATCTAATACAAAAATACATAATTAATACAAATAAATAATAATATACACTCAAACAAACA
>JAVDBV010006616.1:0-16318 GCA_032619315.1 Piper longum
CGGTGGGAAAGAAATCGACAATGTCGGCCTTTTGCTGCTCTATTTTCTTCCTCTTCTCCGGCCAGCAGGCTTCCTCACTTCGCAATCCTCAGTTTGGGTTTGAAGTTAACTTTCAGGAGTTCAACTTGGACACCACTTCAGGGCCGGGAACGACCGGCGTTGGTCGGGAAAAATCCTTGAAGTCGGCCGTTCGCTGCTCTGTTCCTATTCTTCTCTCCTTTATCCGACCAGTAACCTCCTGACCTCTTGAATTTTCTCCGGCGGATACAGCTGCGAACTGCTGTGACACTCACCTTGGGTTTGTATATCTCCTTTCTTGCTTCGCTTTGGGTACCACTTCGGGGCCGGGAACGACCGGCGTCGATTGGAAAACCACAACGAAAGTTCGTTGTTTGCTGCCCTGTTTTCTGTCTTTTCTGTTCGGCGTCTTCACTGGCTCCGGCGACGCAGGGGCATGTCGATCAAGGACTCCTCCTCCTTCACCCTTTTAGTGGCAGCAAGAATCGGGTCCAGCAAGGCAGCAACGCGGGTAGGAAGCAGCGAATCTCAAAGCGATCCCCTATTTTCTACCTACAATAAAGGAAGAAAAAGAAAAAAACTCCTAGCTTTCGACGACGACTTTGGCAGCGACGACTTCGGCGAGGGGTGGCTCTTGTGGGCAGGTCCGGATGGCAGCAACTCCTAGCTTCTCCTTCAACCCAGTGAATCAGCAAGATGCAGGGGTGGAAGCCTTCACGACGAGGGCAACAATTAGATGGCATCGGCTTCTTCCTGGTGGCAAGATTTTGTTGCACCGTTCTTCCGCAAATATCAATCATGACAGATTTTTCTTCAACGTACGAGCCCCTCCCCCTTCAACAACATCACCTGGCTTTTTATAAAATTAGGATAACTCCTAGAGGAGAGATTTCCTTTGGCAGTTTTGAAACAATGTCTACCTCTTCTTTTTTGCCATTCTTCCTCCGGCAGTTTTGGAACGAGCGAGACTTCTTCTTTGAGGCATTACCAACATCTTAAAAAATATCCATATACATATTTTAGAAAATTTTAGAAAATATCTACTTAACCGGATATATCTATGCAAACAACTAAATAAAATACTAACACTTCTAATAATGCATCCTTGTCGTATATACTCATATCAACAATACATCCTAATAAAGAAAATAGTGCTAATAAACCTATATATAAACATGTGACACGAAAATTGGGACTTAATAATCATAGATAATTAAATAAATAAATAAATGTGCTCATAGAAATACATAAACATGAACAATACTCTAATAGTAAAATAATAATATGATTATACTATATAAAATATGGATAAACACGAGTAAATATTCACATACACTCGTGTTAGTGTGTGTATATATATATATATATATAATAATTTAATAAATAAATAAACAAACAAATAGTTAATACTCATTAATAAAGAATATTAATAATATCATAGTCATACAATACAAGCATACATAATTAAATAAAAATAAATAATAACATACACATAACAAATATATATATATATATATATTATCCTTATTAATCTTAATAGAAAAATTTCTTAATAGTAACTATTTTTCATTCTTCACATAAATTTAAGAATACATTAATCTGTATTTTTTAATTAATTTTAACTCATATAGATGATCAATTCTTACGATTATCATTTGCAATTATTATGTGAAAAATATTGAAGTGTAATTTAATCTAAATTGAAAATCTCGACTATATTAAAACTCTCATTATAATAAATAAATAACAATAAAGAGGAGCACACAAATAAATACATCAATGCCATCATTCTTTCTTGACCCAACTCGTCATTTGCATTGAACAAATTATTTCTTGCGTTTAATGTGCAATTGGGCCTGCCATCTTAATTTATGGGCCGAGTTTCAATGAGCCCATGAATCCCATTATCCTTATGCGTATCGAATCGGCTCACCAATCCCTCGTATATATATGTCCCTATTTTCTCACGTAACCAACACCTTTCGTCGTTGCCGTCGACTGGCATGGTCTGAGGAGGACAAGGTCTTCGCCGCCGTCGTCGGAGGTGCCTCGGGGCCGTCACCTTTCGCCGCCGTCGCCGTCTTCGTTTTCGTCTTTGCATCTTCCCCACCTCGCCTCCCTCTGCCCCAGCATGGACAAGCAGGTTTCATGGCTCTTTCTTTTGTTTTCTTTCCCAATTTCAACATTCCCTTGTAAAATTCGAGGTAGTTATTGCGTGGGATTGTACTTTACGGCGCTTTCTGATGTTCTGAAATACAAGTCTTTGATCGTCCATGACCGGAAATGTGCAAAAAACAATGTGATGATGAAGAAAGTTGTAATCTTGAGCGATTACTGGGTTAGATAGGGTTTTATTGTATGATTGGTCCTGAACGTAAGGATTTGATTATCCATGACCGAGAATGTTCAGGAAACAATGTGGTGACAAAGAAAGTTGTGATCTTGGGCCATGGCTGTGTTAGATATGGGTGCTATTGGTTGAATAGGATAACTTCTACCGTAAAATCGTGTGCTATATATCACATAATCTTAACGCTGTAGAGATAGTTGCTGCAATAAGATTAATTGGCCAGCTGCTTAGAATTTAATTTTTATGATGAGTTTGAATGAACTTTGCTTGAGTTCCACAGAGAATTTAGGAATTTAGGTGCAGATGCAGATAAAGGTGCTTGGCCAGTTGCTTGCGATACAAGTCTTTTATCAATTACCAATTTTCTTAAAAGTTATTTTTTTAATAAAAAAGATAAAATTATAAAATAATAGGAGACATCTGGACTTTCTTAATAAAAATTAAAATTATAAACAATAAGATAAATATAGACATGGACTAACATGTAACTATTTTTTCCCTTTTCTTTTGCACTTTTTTTTTATTTTTTTTCTTCAATCATTATTCCAGTCCTCTAATTCTTGGATGTTTGTTTGCCTTAATATATCCGGGTTTGTGCAAGAACTAGTTTGTTTCGAACTTTGTGTGTTGTTCTTCTTAAAGTACTTTGTGTTGAAAATAAAAATTTAGTCAGAATTTGTTAGGGTTTATTTTTTGGGTTGCAAGTGATTCTGGGTTCTGCAAAATATTTTGTTGGATATTGAATTTTTCTCTAATTTAACCAAGAAAATTCGTGTAAAAGTTAAAGATTTATTTTTTTGTAATCTGATATTTCTATTTTTTGAAGTTATATTTGTATTGCTAGGTGTTGATAATAGTTGGCTGTGATTTTGTTCATCTTTGGGATTATTGCCTTTTCTAATTATTTGATTTTTTTCATAACATATACAATTATCTTTGAGTACAATCGGCTAATGGCTTTGTTTCTATGTTGATAGCTTGTGGAGAGATCATTCGAGGATGACTTAGATGCTGCCATTCACAGCTTAACTGGATTGAGCTTATGTTCATCGAGGAGAAATCTAAGTTTAGATGAAAGTAGAGTTGGAACATCAAATGGAGCTCTGGACATGGATATGCCTTCCTTTCAAGGTTTTAATTCTTAAACAATTTCTTCTTGCTATATTTGAGCAATTTGCTTCATACATTGATAGGAGAAAAGAAATCATGCTATCTTTCTTCCGTAAATAAAAGCCCATGAATATTTATGATAATTTTTTTGTCTTTTGGCAGGGAGAGTGCAAGATCATACAAATTCTTCAATGGCCCTAGAGAACTCAATGCTAAAAGAACAAGTTAGAACACTGGAACGAGATAATGCCATTCTGAAACAAGGAGTGTTGATTCTTTACGGACGCCAAAAGCAATTGGAGAAGAATGCTCAAGAAGTGGAGCAATTGAGAGAATCTATGCGTCAGAATGAGGAAATTTTGAAGAAATTGGAGGTATATTTATTTTTACTTATTGTTTCATAAGAATGAATATGTTCTTAAATTTTAAACATGGGTTTTCAAAAATCTTCCTTATTAGATGGGTTTTCTTTGTTGTTACTGATTCTTGTTGGAAGAGATTTTTTTTGAATGAACAGCTAACCAATTATGCACTAAGGATGCATCTTATAAGACAGGACCAGCAGAGCAGATCCATTTCCGGCACTTTTCAACCAAATTTTTTCTAAGGCATTGATTGTGGCAGTATTAGTGTTCAAATAGTGTAGGTAGACAATCCGAAGAAAAACATTTCACGGGAATTTCTTTTTCTTGTAGCAATTGTAACTATTGCCAATTTTTTAAATGATGGTTCTATACATCATTCTTATTTAACATATATGAATTATAAACTTGTATGCACCACTTGCTAGATGAGGGGTTTTTTTTTCTTGTTATACTTCGCCAAAAATTATTGGCTTACCTAGTTTAGTCTTTCAGATTTGTTTGATCGTGAGGACCTGAAAAAGATGTATTTAATTTGAACGGTGGATGTGGAAGAAAGGAATTGGTCAATTTAACTTGGATCAGATGAAATCCGATCCAAAATTAGGGTTGAACAAGTCTTTATGTAAATTAGACCACGAATCGGTTAATTTACCCCGTTTCTGATCAATTTTGTGCCGATTCGAAATCGGGGTAAATTGGTATAAATCAATTTTGATACTTAAATGATGAAAATACCTTAGGTAAAAAATTAAATAAATTATTTTTATATGAGTAAAAATAAAATTTTAGTTAAAAAATCCCGTTCGCCGCTGCTCGTTTGTCGCTGTCAACCTTGCCCCTACCTCTGGCCTCACACCTCTGGCTGCCGATGACTAGCAGGGGAGGGGCGGGGAGAAGTGGCGTGGGGCAGGGGGAGTTGTGGCGGGGCAGGGTCGGGAGAGGCGAGGCGGAGGCGGGGGAGGGCTGGGGAGGTGGGGTGAGGGTGGGGGGAGGGCGAGGGGAGGGCGAGGGGAGGCAGGGGCGGGGCCGGGCCGGCGGGAAGAGGCAAGGAAGGGTGGCAGCAATTGTGGCGGCAATGATAGGGGTGAAGGAGCAGGGGACGTAGGGGTGGTATTCTCGTAATTAAAAGTTTACTCAGTTCAAACTCGAGAAAAAAAATATTAATTATAAATAATTTTTTTAAAAAATAAAAAATATTTAAAAATATAATACACATAATAATATCAAAATAGCATCAATACTTAAGTTTTATATATTTATATTATAACTTGTCAAATTATTATATATAATGAATTAGACCGATTTGGACTGATTCAATTGTTAATTAAATTGGTGGTGGTGGCATCCACTCTTTCATCTGCCTGATTTATATATAAGTTGTTATCATTTGATAGAGCACAAATAATGATATATTAAATATTATACTTATGAAAATTTAATCTTGTAATGATAAACAGTAATTTTCTTTTATTCTTTATTAAACTATAAATTTGTGTATTTATATTAAAAATCATGTAATTATGTATTTCATGTATTTATGGTATGAGTTGTTAAATTTTTATATATAACCGATTTAACTGAACCGATTTCTATCTGATTTAGACCGGTTCAATCCGATTAATTAACTCCCTCAAAAACCGATTCCTATTCCGATTCGGATTTTTACAACTTGGACCACGAGCAATACATGTTCAAAAAGAGGCCATCTGGTTGGAATACACAAATGATAATGTAGTATTTCTAAGCACTAGATGCTTATTAATCTTTAACTAAATAATATCCTAAACTTATTAATATCTTCAACTATTGACTTTCAAGTTTCACCAAACCAATTACTTTTAGCTTTCAAAGGCCATGTAAACTAGATTCATAAAAAGATAATCTTCTAAGTTATAGCGAATGCACCTTTGTCTGAGTTTAGGACCAACAATGTTGGGATATGAATGAAACTAATCCTGGAAACTTTGGATGAGGCAATTTTTTCTCTAATTTTGCAAACATTCTCATCAATGGACGCCAATACCATTTAGTTAGTCCTCTTCTACTTCTACCTAATATACCCAAAGGGTGCAAAAGGAGACTACAATCCCAAACATGATTCCTAAACTAGAATCTGTAATTACAAACTATAAAAATTTGGATGCCTTTTTTGATGCCAAAATTCCTTTGTCCAAGCTTTAGACTGACAATACTCAAGTATTGGCAGGTTAATGCCATCCAATTAGTATTCCTTTCTTTAATAAAAGTCACTAATCAGTATTAGACTATGCATAACAAGTAACAAGAAAATAAAATTGGCAATGATACACAATCTTTAATAAAAATTCAGTCAATTCTTAATGCCTCTCTTTGGTGATTATTACAGCAAATCTTCCCCTTGGATGCAAGTAAACTGTACTATAGAATGCTTTATGCTTTCCGGCATTCATTTAAAGGCACCAACACTATATCAAAATTACAAAAGTTGAGAGGAAAAATCCTTTTTTTGAGTTTTTTTTATTTTCATAGGAAGCAGAAAATAATTGAAAATGAAATTAAAGAGGATTAAATTGTTGGTTCACATAAAATGTAAAAATCAAGCTACTTCTAAGCCACCAAACAAAAGGTTTAATCCTTGTTCCTGTCTCCAAAAACAATTTCCAAGTAAACTATTTCCAAGATGAAATATTCAATCAAATAAAAAACAACACTACCATTCACAACAACAAACAACATTATAAAAACCATAGAAAGGGTACACACCACTAGAGAGGCCTATATCCGTGGTTCCACCAATACGTACATTGGTTTCCCACACAACTTGCATCAGCCCAGCCGGTAATGGAATAAGCAATAGAAACTCTCCGATAAATATTTGAAGAGAAAAAGTGTCCTTGCATTTATATATTTTGCATCATTTAACGACATTCTGTCCAATTTATTACAATAATTCAAATAAATATCATGAATCTTAGATAGTATATCAAGATTGTGATCTAAAATAAACTTGTTGCAAACAAAATCTAATGTGAGCATGTGAAAAATAATCAACCACCAAAAGAGAAAAACAAGTAGCTGGCAAAGATTCAACATCAAACGTACTTTACTTTTCGGCATCCCAACAACACATCAACCACCCATTGCAAGAATCGGAATCGGAATTGAAATCAAAATTGGTTTTCCAATAAATCGGAATCGGAATCGGTCTGAATCGGCTAAAAATCGATTTTTTTGAATCGGTCTGAAATCAGTCAGACTCGGAATCGGAATCGAAATCGGAATAAGTCCGAATCGGTTATATAAAAATATATATTGACAATTTATAAAATAAATATATAAAAATTATATATTAATATTATTTTAATATTATTATGTATATTATAATTTATTATATTTTTAATATTTTTTGGATTTTTTTAAATTATTTTAAATTAATTATTATTTTATATTCGAGTCAGACTCGAATCAATTTTTAATTACGAGAATGCCACCCTCTCCCTCCCCTCCGGCCCCACCTCCCACCGTGGCTCCGCCCCGCCCGCGGAGCGAACGGTTGAACCACCTTTGTTTTGCCCTTTCCGAGCATATACTAATTAGAATGAAGTTAATAACCGATAAAAATGCATAAAAATTGCCTGAAAGCCCTTGTGGAGGCTGCACCGGAAGAGCCGGGGTGGGTCATCAGCAAGCACATGCACGTCTTCTTCTGCGGCAATGGGGACTGCTTCTTCACCATCTGACAGTCCCGGGCGAGCAAGGCGGCGATGATGCGGCCGAGGGAGATGGGGTGGTGGCAGTCGATGGAGAATCGGATGGAGGGGGTGGATGGAGGTGATGAGTAAAGGGTCACCCTGGTGGGGGACACCGATCTCAGGAAGAAAGAGGTGGATTGGGAGGAGAAGTCTGCTAAGGAAGAAGAGAATGCAGATGAGGGTTTGGAGAAGATGGAGGCCGAGCAGAACCTGCTCGATGACGAAGAACAGAGCATCGTCCAGCTAGATCGCCTATACGATTGTACTACCATTGATGGTCGGATCAAAATCGATTCTTATATATTTTTGGGGGTTAGAGAAGAAACTAAGAAAAATGGGGGGAATTTTGGGAGGAGGAATTTGGCAAAACCCGCAGCACTTCCACCTTCGCTATTTATACCACTTTTTGCAGTTAACTTAACCAGACCCTTATTTTTGTCTTCCTCGTCCAATTCTCACTTTCGGACATGGACTACCATGAAATTGTTTTTCCTTTTTCGTTTACTCTTTTTGTTTTTAATCTTTTTTCCCTTTTCTTTTACTCTTTTTCTTTAATCATTTTGTCCTTCTATCCCTATTCTTCTCCTTCAATTCTTGGATGTTTGTTTGGCTTAGTATATCAGTTTCTTGGTTGGTGCAAGAACTAGTTTGTTTTGAACTCTGTGTGAGGTTCTTCTTAACGTACTTTGTGTTAAAAATAAAAGATTTGATCAAAAGTTGATGGGGTTTTCTTTTTGGGTTGCAAGTGATCCTGTGTTACGCAAAATAATTTGTTGGGTTTTGGATTTTTCTCTAATTTAATCAAGAAAATTCGTGAAAAAGTTAAAGATTTCTATTTTGTGACCTGATATTTCTATTTGTATGGCTAGGTGTTGACAATAGTTGGTGGTGATTTTGTTCATCTTTGGGATTGATGTCTTTTCTAATAACTTGATTTTTTTTATAACATACACAATTATCTTTGAGTACAATTGGCTAATGGCTTTGTTTCTATGGTGATAGCTTCTCGGGAGATCATTCGAGGATGACTTAGATGCTATCATTCAGAACTTAACCGAACTGAGCTTATGTTCATCGAGGAGAATTCTAAGTTAAGATGAAAGTAGAGTTGGAACATTAAATGAAGCTCTCGATATGCCTTCCTTTCAAGGTTTTGATTCTTAATCAATTTTGTCTTGCTATATTTGAGCAATTTGCTTCATACATTGATAGTAGAAAAAGAAACCATGCTATCTTTCTTCCGGTAAATAAAAACCAATGAATATTTATGATAATTTTTTCTGTCTTTTGGCAGGGAGAGTGCAAGATCATACAAATTCTTCAATGGCCCTAAAGAACTCAACGCTGAAAGAATAAGTCAGAATACTAGAAAGAGATAATGCCATTACAAAATGAGGATCTTTATAGATGCCATAAGTAGTTGAAGGAGAATGATCAAGAATTGGTGTAACTGAGAGAATCTATGGATCCGAATGAGGAAGAATTGAAGTAACTAGAGATATGTTTATTTTTACTAATTGTTTCATAAGAGTGAATATGATCTTAAATTTTAAACATGGGTTTTCAAAAATCTTGCTTATTAGATGGTTTATTTTCTTGTATTTCACTTTGGGTTTTCTTTGTTGTTATTGATTTCTGTTGGAAGATATTTTTATGGATGAACGACTAACCAATTATGCTGTACTGATTCATTGTATAAGATATCCCCAATAGAGCAACTCCATTCCCTGCAATTTAAAACAAAACTTTTTTAAAGGCATTGATTGTGGGCGGTATTAGTATTCAACAGTGTATGTAGACAATCTGAAACAAACATGTCACGGGCATTTCTTTTTCTTGCTGCAAATGTAACTATTGCCAATTTTTTAAATGATTGTTCTATACCTCATTCTTGCTTAACATATATGAATTATAAACTTGTATACACCATTTGTTAGATGAGGGTTTTATTTTTCTTGTTATACTTGCTAAAAAATATCGGTTTACCTAGTTTAGTCTTTCTGATTTGTTTGATCGTGAGGACCCAAAAAAGATGTATTCAATTTGAACGCAAGAAACAACGAGCAATACCTGTTCAACAAGAGGCCATCTGGTTGGAAGACAGATAACAATGTAGTATTTATAAGCACTGGATGCTTATTAATCTTAAACTAAATAATATCCTAAACTTATAAATAACTTCAACCAGTAACTTTCAAGTTTTACCTTTTAGCTTTTCACGGCCATGAAAACTAGATTCATAAAAAGAAAATCCTTTAACTAATAACGAACGCACCTTTATCCAATCTTAAGACTATCAATGTAGGAATATGAATGAAATTAATCCTGAAAACTTCGAATGAGGCAATTTTTTATCTAGTTTTGCAAGCATTCTCATCAATGGATGCCAATACAATATAGTTAGTCTCCTTTTACTTCCATCTAATAGGATGAGACTACAATCCTAAACTAGAATCCTTATAATTACAAATTATAAAAATTTGGATGCCGTTCTCACTGCCAAAATTCCTTTGTCCAAGCTTTAGACTGACAATGCTCAAGCATTGATGAAGTTAATGCTATACAGTCAGTATTCCTTTCTTTAATAAAAACTCAGTAATAAGTATTAGAATCTAAATGACAAGTAACAAGAAAATAGAGTTAACAATGATACACATTTTTTAATAAAAATTCAGTCAATTCTTAATGTCTCTCGTTGCTGGTTATGACAACAATTCTTCCCCTTGGATGCAAGTAAACTGTGCTATAGAATGCTTATCTTTTCAGGTATTCATTTGAAGGCACCAACACAACGTGAAAATTACAAATATTGAGAGGAAAAATCCCTTTTTCATGATTTTTTTTCATAGGAAACAAAAAATCATTGAAAATGAAATTAAAGAGGATTAAATTGTTGGTTCACTTAAAATGTAAAAATCAAACTACTACTAAGCCACCAAACAAAAGGTTCAATCCTTGTTCCTGTCTCGAAAAACAGTTTCCAAGTAAACTCTTTCCAAGATGAAATATTCAATCAAATAAAAAACAACACTACCATTCACATCAACAGACAATATTAACAAAACCATAGAACGGATACACACCACTAGAGAGGCCTATATGTGTGCTTCCACCAATATATACACTGGTTTCCCATATAGCTTGCATCGGCCCTGCCAGTAATGTAATAAGCAATTTGAAGAAACTATCCGGTAAATATTTGAACAGAAAAAGTGTCCTTGCATTTATATATTTTGCATCATTTAACGATATTCTGTCCAATTTAATACAATAATTCAAATTTTTACAATCGTAGGAGAAAAGAAATGCAACCTATTATTAGAATATAAATAAATATCATGAATCTTAGATGATATAAGTGTATCAAGATTGCGGTCTAAAATATAGGTGCTTCAAATGACTTCTAATGCGAAAATGTGAAAATAATCAACCACCATAAGAGAAAAAGAAGTTGCTAGCAGAGATCTGACATCAAACATACTTTACTTTTTGGCAGCCCAACAACACATGCGCATTCAACCACCTCTGCTTTTTCCCTTTCTGAGCATATATTAATAAGAATGAAGTTAATAACTGATAAAAATGAATAAAATTACGAAAGATACAAGAAACCTAGCATGGTATGAGCAAGCAAGACTTGAAAACATAAGGCTTGGTTAATATCTTAAAAGTTCCCAACCAACATCTTTAGCTCAGAACTTAGAGTACAGAGAATAGAATGATGACTTTGCAAGAGTTACTAATGACATTATTTTAGGGGGGAGGGGGAAACATCAGTCATGTAATCATTTGTCTACGATTGTTTACTTAAACACTACATCAACTGAAAAGACTTCCCCACAAATCAAATGCTCAACTCCTCCTGTCATTATAGGTCCCAAAAATCAATAATGTTAATAAGACAATTAAGGCAAAAGAAATGCTCGTATTGACATTCTCGATTATAACATATAAACAACACACTAATTGGGATCAACGCTTTCAACCTTAAAAACGTAACAAGCAAAGCTGCTAATATATTGCTTGTTCAATTTTTTATCACGTGTTACCTAGAAGCCTTATCGCAGCTCGAAGTGTTCCTCCTGTGGCAATCAAATCATCAATGACCAAAGTGCGCTCTCCCGGCTGAACAGCACCAACATGCATCTCTAGACAATCCTTACCATACTCAAGTACATACGACTCGGATATAACCTCCCCTGGGCTTAAAAAAAATGTTATGGGATAAGAATGTCAAAAAAGACATTACAATATAAGTAATTCTCATTTTTCTTGAACAGTATTTAGTACTTTGATGTTTGTACCACAACCAATCTTTAGATAGAATCGGGGAGACATTAAGAATCATTAGATGTTTCTCTCTTTTTCTAAAAATTTAAGATAAATGGAATGCTCAATTGTAAGGGAATATTTCAATCTGTACCTGGTAACTTTTTCGGTTTGCGCAGAGGAACAAATTTCGCACCAATAGCTAAAGCAATAGAAGGTCCAAAAATAAAACCTCTGGCTTCAATTCCTAGAATAGTCCCACACACACCAACTTAAGATAACTGGTTGCAATCTAAATAACATGAACACACATTGCAATATGTAAGATTAAAAGGACAATAGGAAAAAAAAAATGTCATCAATACTAACAAAGAAGCAAGAAAACCAGCTATAGCATGCCAAAACAACATAGCATAACATATTTGTCAAACATGCAAAAGCGGAACCACCGCAAGCTCCGACTGCGCATGCATTCATCATACAGCAAACGCAAAAACCTTTACCCAGCACAGATAAAACGGCATTAGAAAATGTGTTTCAACACGTCAAACATTCCAAACATCAGAGATTGTTAAGAACTACTGCAAAAACAGAACTTGAATGAACCATTCAATCAATATCAATTACCAGCCACAACATCGATATGCATGCTGCGATAACGGTCCACAAAGATATCAACCGTGTCCTTGAACACCTTGGGATGAAGCAGCAGCGTTGTTATATCTTGGAACATGATCCCTACCAAAAGCCAACAAAACCCACGTAACCAATCCAAACAAAGAAGAGAAAAAACCCACCAAAACAGTAAGATTCAAGCTCAGTACCAGCTTCACTCAAACCAGAGCTCCCACTCATGGAAGAAGATGGGAGAGGTGGCAACGAGGACATCGTAACAGAGCAGACTACATACCTGGTTTTGGGAAGTGAGGAACGACGCGGATGGCCTGGGAGATGGCCTCAAGCCTGGGGTCGTCTTCTCCGGCGAGCATCGGGCAGGTTTTCCGGCGGGGCGTAGTGCCCATAGTTGAAAGAGGAGCGGGCAAGTTATAGTTGAAGGAAAAAGGACATCTTTTTCTATACATATTTATACACGTAATGAGTAATGAATTGGATGAGTGCATCTTCATTAACATTAAAATAAATATAAAATTTTATATCTTCCGTATAAAAATTTATAGCTTTTTTTTCCAACATAAAAAAAATGCTAGCTGTTTGGAAAGCTAGTACTTTGCAAATGATGATTAAATATCAAAATGTTTAGATTAAAAAGAATGTTTTCTATGAATTTTAGATTTAATTATTTGAATTTAAAATTCTAAAGTAGTGACTTATCGATATTTTAACATAAATTGTTCAGCATAATTTAAAATATATGACTTCTTACTTTGTAAGTTATTGTTTTGCAAAATATGTGGTGATCACAAAATTAGATGGGTGGGGTGTGCTTTTGTGTAAAAATATGATTTAGTATAAGAATAAAAGTAAATATACAATTTAAATGAACGCATTGTTATTTATTTATGATCACAAAATTTGTTTTAAACCTTTTTAAAATTTTTCATGTTATTTTCTCATTGAATTTTTCTTGCACAAAATTAAAATAGCAAAAAAAGTACTCAAATTTAAATTCAAACGTAGATCTTACAAAATATTTCTAGAATTTCTAATACTTATATATATAATGAGTATTAGTATTAATAAGAATTCATCGACAATTTTGTTTATTGAAATAAAAATTACTTTTTCTACTTATGTGAACTTAATAGATAAATCAATTAGAACTTTTATAGAAAAAAATGAACAAGTTTTTTAATTATTAAATAGCGGACAAATCAGGTATAATTATATAAATTTTTTTTATTATACTAATAAAACTACGCTTTTATTTAATTATCAAACATGACTCTCTAAAGTCAAATCTAATTGCACCACTGAGATTTGGCCACCCCATCATTGCTAGTCGTCCCTAATTTTGGGGTGATATGGGTAAAGGTGGGTCATAGTGATGCTTAAATTTGATAAATATTTATTATTTTAAATTTTATTATTATTATTATTATCATCATCATCGTTATATTATTTATTATATATTCATTGTTTTTATTGCTATTATTTAAAATAAAAAATAGAAAATTTCCTCATCATCACGTGAGCTGCCAGGACGTTAGGGATTTAGTCGACTCCACGCCGAATCCTATGTTCTGATCGAATCATCGAACCTGTGTACATTGGATATGCGGGGCCCACATGTCAGATGACGTGGATTATCCATACCCAACTAACGACGATGACATGATCTCTCCCGGATCCTATCCAACCTAAATACCAATATTGCCCCCGCATCTTATCGTAGGAATACGAAGCATGTGAGGGTATTTTAGTATTATTGATAACGCCAGGACAAGACTTCTCTTTCACCCACTGCGGCGTGGGAAGGTGGTAGATCTTATCGCCATCGGTGGGCCCGCGGTGGACTCGGGTCAGACCTTTGGACCGGACCAGTGAGGTTGTCGGGCTTTGAGTGGGTCGGATTGTGGGGCGCGCCCGGGTTGAAAGGGACCGGTTCGAGCCGTGTTTGGTTGTGGTGCTATCACGTTGGCCCATTGGGGATATTTTTTTTATTGGCTTGCATGAAATCGGAGAGAGGCAGCCTACATGGGGATGTTGTAATGGGATTATTAGGATAAGAGAGTGGAGATTATGTTGTTTAATTTTGGGGGTCTACATGGTATGATTTTCTTTCACCAAAAATGAATGAATTTTATTTTATTAAGTTGTTTAGGATATTGGTCAAATATATATTTAAGAAAATTTTATTGGCCACATTATTGGATAAAACAAGCTGGGCAGCCAAATCCTGTTATCTCTTACTTGTGATGATTAGATGCGTTCATTATCCTTAGAACAACCTTCTAGCCCTAGCTACTTAACATTAGCCAGCCAAAGGCGGCCAGCCATTGGACAGTATTTGTTCAACCTTTTATTAGAGTGTTGCTAAACCAACATTAAAAACATCATTTCAAATTATTAATGGTTGAAAGACTACTAATAACTACTTATTGGAGTTTTGAAGTTTGAAGAGCATTTTTTTTATTTAACTAAAAGCTCAAATTAGCAACTCTTTAAATTTTATAATTTTTCCATTAATATTATCATTATTTTGTATAAAGTAAAAATTGATAACTTGAGAATTACACGAGTAAAATAGAGCTTAGAGCTTAACCTTCATATGCTAAAAAAATTGCCTCACATATATAAATAATATAAATCTAAATCTTTATGAAGACCTTATCCCTAATGAAGTTGAAAACATTTATTCATATTGGATAATTTTGATAACCAACAATTATTGAGTTTTATAATCAAAATTTACCACTTTGACCCCACAATTAATTTGATATACTCTTATATAAAAGGGAAACTAAAAATCTAAATAAGAAATTCAACCAATCGCAAATACAACAAAATATCTTTCAAAAAAAATTAAATTTTTATAATTGTTATAGCTTATTTCTTCGTGCACTGCTCATGAACACGGGAGGCAAGCGCGAGGCGAAGACAGACAAAAGAGAGAAGGAAACGATCGATGCCGCCATCCTAATCGTCTTGTCTTCCTCCCCACCAAACCTCATCAAGTTTCAACCTAACAGACTCTCTCTCGCTCCCTCTCTCTCTCTCTCTGCATGTGGGCACCTGCACTTGTCACCGATACTCATCTTCTTTGAAAAAACCGGCGACTGGATGGATCCCTCCCACGCCACACAACATTGTCTTCCCCATGCATTGGTAGCACAGTGCATGTGCTAGCTACGTTCCATATCTCTGGTGACCAATTATTCATTTGCTCCCCACCATCAATGTAATGTACTCCGGTTTTGGCCAGCAGCGAAATGGCTCCTACAAAGAACTGGGTCCAGATTCCAGAACACCAGATTGGGGTGGATTGATAGTTGATGGGACAAATGACAACAGTGATGAATTCAATTGGAAAAATATTAAAAGACAAGACAATATTCCCCTCAGAGTATCTTCCTTACTCTTGATAGACGATTACCAAGCCAAAGAAAATTGGGTCCAGAATTCCGGATTGAGGTGTATTGATAGTTGATAGAACTATGGTTGCAGGAATTGGAATCGGTTTTCAAATAAATCGGAATCGAAATCGGTATGAATCGACCAAAAATCGGTTTTTTTAATCGGTCAGAAATCGGTCTAAATTGGAATCGGAATCGGAATCGGTCCGAATCGGTTATATAAAAATATATATTGATAATTTATAACATAAATATATAAAAATTATATATTGATGTTATTTTGATATTATTATGTGTATTATAGTTTATTATATTTTTTAATATTTTTTGGATTTTTTTTAAATTATTTTGATTTAATTATTATTTTATATTCGAGTCACACTCGAATCAATTTTTAATTACGAGAATGCCACCCCTCTCCCTCACCTCCACCCCATCACC
>JAVDBV010006636.1:0-15439 GCA_032619315.1 Piper longum
ATCCACAAGCATCCCATTTTACTAGTAAATCTTATTTCACAAGCACATTTTCCTGGAGCGTTCGACTCATAGCTACCGCCAGAAGTTCGCACTAGAAAAGTATTGACAAAATCGTTCATATTTCATCACCAAAATTTTAATTCTTAGCAAGATTAGTAAAAACTGTATAAAATACGAAATTCTATAATTTTGGCTGCATATTTATCTTCATTGCATAAACAGGGCCCTTTTAATTCCACTCGGCCAACTAGATACGGGTACCTCCGCTTTCCCCCACACTTTGTCGGTCAGATGAAATATTGGGAAAAAAAGGCACCCGCGCGAAGAATACCCAAAGTAAAAATTAATATGCATCAAAACAACACAAACGTCCTGACTGTATCAATAAGGTTGGAAGCAGGTTTCTAATCATACCAAAACCAAAACAAAACAGTCTAGTAATAAGGCGACTAAACTAAAATTCCATTCATTTTTCATGACACCAGACTTGTCCGACAAACCCAGGCAATCATAAACTAGTTAACGGCCTCTGCGCCTACCGAATCGCTACGATTAGATCGCACCTGCCAATAAAAAGGAAGGTTTATAAGAGAAAAATAAACGAAACTAATAGAAAACGAGTTAATTGTATTTTTAACTCTTAAAACTACAATTATACAAACCAAGCATTAAGGGTAATTAAAGTCGGACAATGTAAAGAGGCAAAAATTCATTTGACAACAACACAATCTCCATCACTCGAAACATCAAACAAAACACACAAGTAAATCACCTAAAGCTCAGTCATTTAAGAGAATAAAAATCATTTTAAGTTCATACCGGTGTTAGAAAAAAATGAATTACACAAATGAATCCATAAAACATAAAATGACCTGCCAACAAAACCAGAATAGCAACCAGTAATGTAGAGTGCAGATAAAATCTTAATCAAGAGGGATGCCTCACAGCGGGTGAACGAGACCGGGATAAGCTCCTGCTCCGACTGACACTTCTTCTTGGGCTTTTGCTTTGCTTGCGCCGAGCAGCAGGCTGCAAAATCCAGAATCGAACCATGACCAGGGGAAAAAGTAGTAAGGCACGTTATGGGATAGAGAAAATACTCACCGAATGCGACAGAGATTTGGATCTAGATCGAGATCTGCAAAAATCCGAATGAATCAGATCAAAATCCAGTGTTTTGTTTGCTGTCAACAACTTGATCCATAAGCCTCTACAGATCTTGTATATTAGAACCACTTTTAGATGCAAAGCAGTATATCAGTAACAAACTCATAGCAAGAGAAAACACACAAAAAAGATGTTCAGCATATATTCCATAAAAATGATTTCTTTTCCACAACATGACAAGCCCTCCACCTTGAAATAGCCCTTTTAGAACATTATGAGGGTGCTGTGTGAACCAGATCAAGGAGCTACAATTAGGATGACAGTCCAAATAGAGCTTGATTTTAAGAAAGAAGAAGATACAGGGGCGTAATTGTGTAATTATACCACCAAAATGAATCCAAAGGGCAACTTCTATTGAAGAAGAATATGACAAGAAATTGATCCTTGATCCTAGCATACTGTGTGATTCCAATCCCACTTAGTCTTGAAAATCCAGCTTTAGAAATGTGTTGCATCCTCTCCATACCAAATCAGCAGTTTGAAGACACTATAGAGCGATAATGCAAGTTAATAAATACTAGGGTCTTTTTGGTCCAAAGCTGCTCGAAAATGAAACAGTATACCTCTAAACATCAAAAGAGGATGAGACAAATTGCCATCAAATCCCATCCAAATCCTAACAAGCAATCCTCACATTGCCGCAAAATCCCACATCTAAAAAACAAACAAGCTACATTCATAAACTCAATTAGAAATGTGGGTAACTTGGTCTGCTTTCATGTCTGAACAAACTTTCAAACTGGGAAGTAGACATAGACTCCGCACATTATTCAAATTACGATTTCACTTCTTTAGCTATCTAACACGGAGAGAAATTCTATACGTTATTATTCATGTAGTCAAACAAATAACAATGTCCGTTAGTTTGGAAAGGAATCATCTTTTGATTGAAGATACACAAATGGATATTTAATCTTGGCTCAATTTGAATACAGAATTAGCTAAACCAACTTGGCATTTAAATATATAGAAAACTTCCACATCAATTAGTAATCAGATAAATCTTTGAACGATTGGTGTTATGAGAGACAAAATATCATTTGAGACCGACTGCTATGCTCTTGATGTAATATCATGCAAGCAAATAATCAATCTACAAAATTTACGTTGGCAATCTTATATGGTCAAAACCATCATTCAATACATTCACAAAGTGCTAAAGAACAAACAGATGCATTCCTATAGCATTAGCTTTGAAGGAAGCAGAGTTTTCACTAAAACAAATTTGTTAAAAAAATCATTAAACAGAGAAAAAGGCTAAACTCAGTAGCAAACACATGGAAGATAAACGTAAGAATAAGAACTAAGGGGACAAAATAAACATTGCTGACTGTTTTACATAAAAAATATGATTACCTTTCCCTATTAAAGACCACTAAAATGTCAAATGGACAATAACACTACTAAAAATCATGACATTACAAGTCCAAAAATGTATGCAAGACAAAAAAATGAATTTTGAGTAATACATGCTCAAATGCATGTCAAACATTCTCGTAACTATATGTTTCAAAAGTTATGACGGTGTAGAACAAACAAAAGATCATTAGAAAAAAAACAAATTCAATAGAGAAAGTGGCTTTGATCCAAGTCGTGACATTGAAGAATGAGGAGAATTAAATATAAATCGCCTTTGAGAATTTGACTTTCAAAAATTTGCTAAACCAATGACGCAGTTCAGGAATGTGTGACCAAAAATAATTCTGAATTTTACTAATATTTTAACCGGTATTAAGTGCTTAATTGTGCCCCTCGAGATTTTAGTCTTTATTTAGAATTTATTCGTTTTAATTTTCATATTAAGGTATTGATTTGATCTTTATTCACCCTAAACTCCAAACCCTTACTTTGATTTTTATTCGTGTTGAATATTTGAAAGAGAACAGAGAAAAGGCAAGAAAAACACGAAGAAAAAGAAGAAAAATCAATGATAAATCAATCCCAGATTCCAAAGAAGGAAAATCCTTGATTCGTCATTTATGAAGGCTTCACCTTTGACCACTTATTTGATAAAAGAATCTTAAAACGTCAAACTGGAAGAAGCCCAAATATGTAAACTCAGAAAGAAGAGACCTGAATCAGGACACGGATGAGAGCAGGTTATAAAGTTCACTAGAAAAATTATAAAGCCCGCCACCAGGCTCGAAAGGGGAATAGAAGGGGCAGAACTTTTCTTAAAATCCGAAATTAAGCAAACATAATGGGCCTATGAAATAAAAAAAACGTAGAAATCCTAAACTGAGACTTTACCAACAAGTAAAAAAAGAATTTGAATAATATAATTTAAATATTTAAATAGAATTTATCAATTTTTTTAAGTTCTTAATTTGAGTCAATTTATACTCGAAAGTCTTCATAATTATTATATAATAATAATAATAATAATAATAATAATAATAGAAAACATAAATTAGATCAGTTTTAACAGGCCCATAGAGCTATTATGGGGATAGAATTAACCATAATGCAATAAAAGCTGATGAGAGAAAAAAAAAAAACTCCATTGCTTTAATGTAAGGAGGTTAACGCTTTTTATTTGTTTGATTAGTAGTTGACGCATAGCGAAGTTTTGAAAAAAGATGCTATGCTAAATAATTAAATGAATAATGAATTGATTTGCTTTTGATTATAATGGAACTATAAAGCAAACTATAAATTCAACACTGAACTATAAACAATGGCCATAATTTGAAATACAATGCTTATTGGTCAATTTAAACCTTAGCACAAATAGAGGGTTTAATTATAATGAATTTATAGATCTTAATGCATCTTAGATTGAAATTTTGGATAATAAACAAGAAACATGGATATTTGAATTTAATGATTTTTAAGATACTAAATTAGATCCGAAATATTTATAATTAAATCAAATGAATTCTACTGTCACATGGAAGTAATACTTGAATTTTACTATTAGAAATATCTTGTAAATGATTGGTTTACATAACTTCGAATTTTTGGCATAATTTTCACATCTCAAAAAATCCTTAAAATGTGGTAAGAACTTTCTTTCTTATTTATTTTATTTAAGATTAATTAGTTAAATACAAATCACAAAATTTGTTCTCTCTTTTAGATAATTTGGTTTAAAAATTTTAATTGGTAAAATAATTCATCCTTGTAGGAATGATATCCTATTCATCACTTTATTACGGGAAACTCATTAGTGCACTCTCCATAAATTTAATTTAGTTGTACCACCTTCATAACAGAAAACACTTAATATCAAAGATATTATATAGATCCCAACCTTTTGCTCCTGCTACCACCATTCTTTGGACTTCGGCTTGCGCTCCTGCTTTTTGAGCGAGATCTACTGCGACTGTGACTCCTTGAAAGGCTGCGACTTCGGCTACGCTTTTCATCATATTCTTTCACTCGCACATAAGCCCGGGAAAATGCATTGCGAAACTCAGAGTCATCGAGTTTTTTAATCTGCAAATAATAGAGATAGGAAAGAAGAGTCAGCAAAATTTTCCAGTGCTGTAGAACTCCAATATCAATATGAACTTACAGCATATTTCATATCGTCATAGTTTGTGTAATCCACAATTCCAGTGGTACCTTCAGATTTCAACTGGCGTTAGCTTCTTTCCAAGGTAATTTATGATACAACATTCTTGCAGGGACTAGATAGAAACAAAATAGCATACAATAATATATATCAACACCAAAATAAGCCTAGGTGCCCCAATTTAGCATATCAAATGTTTGCTTTTCTTAAAACAATATTCCTAAAGACTTCTCGTTTTTCATAGAACTTGTGCAAGGAGCACGCTTGTGTCTTGAATTTCATTTTGCATGAGTAAAGGCCATCATACACAACTGAGACATGATGCTTACCACTGCCATCGCGAAAAACCTCAGAAAAGCAGACATCACCAGCTTGACGCATGTGATCCTGAAAAAAGTAAATGTACTACATCAAAATAAGAAATACAAATATATCTCCTTTCATGATGAACTTGCTTACTTTCAAATCTTGCCATGACGCAGAAGAAGGCAACCCAGTGACAAAAACTGCAATATAGTTTGAATAACAGGTATTATACCCACAAAGGTTCAAATTACGAAATAAGTATCAAAACAAAAAACCACAAATATACCGCGATAATCTGAGCGACGAGAAACTCCACGGCTACCACCACCACCACCACCACCACCACTACCCTTATAACTACTACGGCGGTCATATGAGGAAGAGTGACCACGCCCACCATGTGCGAGTTCAACCTATATTCCGCATAAGAAAATTGAAATTTTGTTAAGCAAACAAAATTAACACAAAAATTTGAGTTATCAGACAGCAATATAATCCTACCCGCAGTCTATGACCATCAAAATTATAGCCATCACGACCTCTGATAGCATCATCGGCATCACGAGGAGATTCAAACTGAAAACAACAGCAGCGTGTGCATCATCTTGTAATAATAAGAGAAAGTATACACTAGCGTGCAAACCGATATTACCTCTACAAATGCATAACCAGGAGGCCTTGGTGGAATCTTCAAATCAATGTAAATGATTCGCCCATACTATAGCAAAGACAAAAATGCAGGTAATGTAAACAGAAATATGAAACAGATGGAGCAAATAATTGCAAATGTTCCTTGTTAATGTTTACACATGTGCAAAACTAATCCTAGGTGAACGGAGGCAATTTCTTATAGGACTTTTTTTACATTAAACCATAGCACTACATCCAAAATATTTAGCACCTCCATTCCTCAGCAATCATGAATATTTTAGAAAGCGAAATAAATTTTCAGGAAAAGAATCATGTATTACTCCTCGAGGTTACCTTCAATTAAAATTTAATAGAGATAGCCCTACTCTTTGAGCTAAAGACTTGTTTTCATAACACAGTCTTTGATTCTTATAGTAAAAAACACTCATATCCACATTATATACACACGACACACTAAGCAAGAGCATAAAAAAAGTACAATAACAAGTAGTCATCAAAGATAGCACATGTTAATTTAAGTGTCACCAATAAATGTTAATGCACTCCAGAACACTGAGTAGAAATGCATATTTAAAATCAGCAAGTACGTTCACATCAAGAAAAAAAAATGGAAGACTTTATTAAGGTAATAATGAAATTATTAAAGATGAAGAGTACAATAATAACATGATATTCCATAACAGAAGCAAAAATAAAAAATAAAAAATAAAATCAGGCCTTGGATTTCAACCAAAACCCTTTACAGTCAGTCCGCTCTCTGCTTCCTTCTGTCTTCAACCACTCCCCCAAGCTTCTGCACGTGCACAAGCTCATATCTCTTACAGTACCCGTGTTTTTCTGCCCTATTATCCATCGCACACATTTTTCTACCGCACTTCATATACTTCTTTACCTCTCCACCTGTATCCCTCTCCACAAGGTTCCTTACTTCATCTACTTCTATACCTCTCCACCTATATCCCTCCTCTTCACAAGGTTTCTTAAATCTATTGTATTTTTTTTAAAAACAAAAAACATTAGAAGATTGGGTTGGATTAAAATCAATATATCTCCTTTGATGAGCTCCCTAAGTCCAAGGGTACTAAAATGCCCACACATTTAGCTAGCTTATGCCGATATCAAGGCTTAGACGAAATATAGAACGTGTGCACTCGCGAATTATGCCCAATACAACTGACAAACAAAGTAAGAAAAACCAATACAACTGAATCATGCCTAATAACTTGCATATCACAGAATTATAAAAAAATAACAACAACAACCTTATAAAACAGATCCTCAACTTCCCTCTCGCGAATATCGCCAGGGAGGTTGCCAACATAGATTATGCGACTGCCACGGCTCATCTTCCCTGCAACCAAGCCAAACCTCCCCATCACAAATCGACCGCAAAGTACAACACAACAAATGAATCTCAACGTCTAGAAGCCACAAACAAGACACAAGAAAATCGAGGAATAAAAACAAATTTGCAAACCAAAGAACTAGGGTTTGCAAAAGCAAAACAACAAGATTAGGGATTAAAAGGAAGGAAGGAAGAGGAAGAGGACGACTATGGCGTCTGAGTGAAACAGGGAGACAAGAGTTTCGAGATCGACGGGGAGAGGCAGCGAGGAAGACGATAAAAGCTCCACCTTTGCCGCTGCTGCTCTTGTGTGGAACACAAACCAAGATCTCGAAACCGCGGCGTCAGCTCACCCCCCGATCCCTTTTAAAACCCTACGAGGATAGGTTCGAGCGTGCCCGGTTCGATTATTATAACCGGTTCGGAATCGTTGGCTGGTTCAGCCGGGCTAGCCAGATGTGGGCTTGAACGAAATCGCTCCATTGCATTTGTATTAGTTTAAATCTTTTTTCTCTCTTCCATGTTAATTTGTTAAATAAACAAGGACTATGAAACCACTTAAAATAGTATATGAAGCGGGGATAACTCGATGTTGGGCATACTTAGAGATTTGTGATTATTACAATATAAACACAATATTATATATGAATGTTCATTTTTCTTCCGATAAAGGTATTTATCCGAATCACAAGATTGAAATTCAAATAGTTTAATTGTACTATCAAATTTCTCATGTCTTGTTCCTAACCATACAATGACCTCACCAATTTGCACACGTTTTTCCTTTTGCCATTTTACTACAAATCTCTTTGGCTGTTATATATATATATATATATATATATACCTCTTCTTCCTACCCTCCATTAAAGAAAGTTGTTTTAATATCTATTTAATAGATCTTGAGGTTATACATTGTAGCATTGCTAAAAGCACATGAATAATAGTAATTTTAGTGACCATGGAATATGTATCAAAATAATCCAATCTTTCATTTTTTACATAGCCTTTAGCAATTAATCTTGTCTTGTATTTATCGATTAAACTATCAAGATTTAATTTCTTTTTGAATATTCATTTACACCTAATAAGTTTGCTTGGTCAAAAGTAAGCGGTCATCCTCAACAAGAAAAACGTCGAAATCATCACCAAAGTTCTCAACTTTTTGTCTCTTACTCATTCTCAACGGAATTTTATTGTTAGTATTTAAAAGCCTCTACAAAAGGAGATGACTATTTTGTAACTACACTTTCTTCCTTGCAAGGAAATATACTCTCATAGAATACTCTATCGCAAAACTCCTTAATAGTGTAAGGAACAAAGATGTCTGTGTCAGATTTCACAACTAAAAACCTATACGCATGATTATTAGAAACGTATCCAATTGAACACACCATCAAATGTTCTAGGTCCTCATTTATCCACTTTTATGTTAGGAATTTTGACTTTTGCTAAACAACTTCGTACCTTTAGAAAGTTTAGATTTGGAATCCATTTCCATAACTTGTATTGTAAAACCCATGATTTGAGTTAGGGTTTTATATTTAGAACCGGTCGGCTCGACCGTTATTTTCGAGTCGAGTATATTTCAGAACACATATACTTAGCCGATGCCAATCGCGTGTATAAGTTATGAGGGGTCATGTGTACCCAAGTATATGATGATAACGTCATGAATATAATAGAAAAGAATGAGTTATCAGAATATATGGAAGTATGCATTATTTTTTTCTATTTTATTATTCAGTTTGATCGTAGAATTAGTTTTAGGCCATTTACAGCGTTAGGACACGTTATGGGCAGTTTGGGTGGGTTGATAGTTATAGAGCATGTCATCATGATGTTCTGCTGTTTATTTTATTTTATGGGATTTGTTTTTCAATTTTTTGGATTTTTTTAGAACTTATTACGAGTAAATAATTATTTTGACTGGAGACGGAGGCGAGTCAAGTAATATTTACAAGAATGCCACCCAACTAAAACTTTCTTCCCTCTCGACGTTTTCCTCCCATTTTCCCAAAACCCTAGCTCTTCCTCCCAATGCGCCGCCACCGCCGCCGCCCAGCCTCGCCCGGCCGCCGACCGACACAGCCCAGCCCCGGCGCAGCGTCGCCGTGCCTCCCCGACCGGCCCCGGCCACCGTCCGGCCACCGCAACGCTGGATCGCCGCAGCTAAAGCGGAGCGGCGTTGTTGTCACATTGCCGATTTCAACGCTGTCCAGTGGTCGCATCGACCTCCTCGACCCCCCAGCTACCTTCCCCGACCAGAGCGCCGCCCAGCGCTGGCCCCACCGGCCAGATCTAGCCACCCATAGCCGCCGCCTGTTTTTGGCATTTTTCGGCAAGCCACCGCCTCCGTCGGCCGTGCCAACGTCACAGATGCGCCAGGCTCGCCGAGACGGTTCTAATGGTACCTTATATGACCCCTATCCGGCTAGTAGACGCCGCAGCAACTCTCGTCGGAAAACCGTTGGAAACCGCCGAAAAGTGGCTAGGAAACTACTGAACATGCAGGAAAACCACCGGAATTCGCCGGAAAATTAGAATTATTGGAATTCACTAGAATTTGCCGAATCTTCTGCGAAGTTCATCCAGTCGAACCCGATCGAGTTTTGGACGTTGTCGAGCGCCGAATTCGAGGTTCGAGACGCATACACGATGAAACCCTAGTCGTCGCCGATTCTCGACGACGCGAGGTATAATTACCTCCAAGTTTATTATTTAGAATTGATGATTGTTAGACAACATGATAGGGTTGAGTAATTGATATGATAAATACTTAAATGTGAATAAAACGATGAATTACATGATGTAATTAAGGTATAATTACTGATGAGATGATAAGTAACATGGTTGGATGAATTGTGAATGATGTGATAAGTTGCATGAGGTGATCAACAGTGAATAAATATTAAGTGCTCTAACGAAGTAAATTGAGTTGAGCACGTTATATGAGTATGATGTAACATAGGAATATAATAAAATTGTTCTAAATAGGGTGAGTTATAATTATTTTCACATTTATAATTATTTGACTATTGATGTATGTTGTATTATGAGTGTGTTGCGGTTGATGCATCATTCATTTAGCGGGCATTAGTATTTAGCTCTGATGTATAGGTATGGAGTATAAGTTCGCCGCCTAAGCGCGATGACACGATTTGGAGCTTCTACCAGGTCCATTAGGACTCGCTTTGCTTCTGTTTTTCGCTCTTTCTATTGTCTATTTGATTATGACTTGCAGGACGAGTTAAGTGACGTTTTATCGAATCCCACTTAACTCGGGTCATTTAGCCGAATTGTTTTCCGGATTAATAACCCTCGAGGATAAGATCCCTCGAGAATGATTTCAAAAACAAGATCTACAGCAAGTTGCCTTCTGGCCTATTTTATAAATCCCTTCCCAGGCCTATATATATTTTTATCGAGTTTTCAATGTGACGAGAGATGGAGAAATCGACTGCACGTACCATGCAGAGGATGCCATGACAGTCAAAGCGGGCTCTGGATTAGTGCCAGTAAACTGTTCCATTCCCGAGGGATCCTGACAACTCCGCGTTTGAGTTCCTCACACCCGGAGAACGTGGAGGTTTATGGGTACTGTTTAGTACAGCGCATGTCATGACTTGTGGTTCAAAGGATACTGCAGGCGATTGCCTAAGAGTACTCGGTCTTTGTGCTCAAAGCCAGGAGAAATATGGAGGTAAGGAGAGGGCTCAGGATTTGAGACTAGAAAATGAAGTATGAAATGCCGAATAAGGCAACAACAACAGCAGTTCAGTCAGTTCGGGACGCTACCGGGTCTGCAGCCCAATGGCTCCTCACTAGATGCCCTTTAGAGAGTTCACAAGGAGTATATACTGTTTTCTTTCATATGAGAGTTTGCTCTCATAGCCAGTTTGTTATTAGTTATATTCTAGGCCAGTAACGCTCGTTACTGACGGTTTTTGTACTATATGTAGGTGACGAGTATGAGGTGGACGTGCCAGCCAGGACGGAGGAGCAATGAGGTCTTTTGCACACACATATATTTGGGTGACTGAATGTTTAACATTCTGTTTATGCTTTTATTATATTTGAACTGATGTGAGGTAATGAAAAGCATGATGATGTGATGAACTGCTAAGGTGTGATGTCATGATGTGAATAATGAATAGAGGGCACAGGTGGGCTGAGACCCAAGATTCAGAGAAAGATGCTTACAGTAGATTAGAATCACGTGTGAATAAAGTTGTTGATTTATAGTTATATAGTTGTATATGTTGATGTGACAAGGTGGCCCCTAATTATATTTTTAGGGAAAATTCTGTTTGTTATATTTTAGAATTTTCATTAACCATATCATAACTGTATTGATGTGTGATTGGTTGCTAAGTCATCCATGTAGTATCCTGTTAGGGTTTTACGCATTCATGCATGTATGACAAGTTGTATCTTCATCTTAAGACGCCAAGATTGGATCCATGCGAGTTGGGTTCAGGTTAGCCGGCCGAATTAGGGCATGTAATATGCCAGTTCGATTCACGAGCGTGAACCGGATTTAGGGTGTTACATGTATGGTGTTTTATCGTATTTTTTAAAGGATTTTTATTGAGAATAGTGCAAGTTGTAAGTAAGGCTTCACCCCATAAATTCTTACGCAAACCAGAGAAGCTCAACATTGCAACAATCATGTCAATGAATGCTCTATTTTTCCTCTTAGCTATGCCATTAGGTTGAGGAGAGTAAGGGGTTGTGGTGTCATGAATTATTTCATTTTTTTCACAAAATGTACTAAATTCAATTGAACAATATTCGCTTCCCCTATCATTCCTAAGCCTTTTAATTTTACAACTAATTTGATTCTCAACTTCGGTCTTATAGGTAACAAATTTAGGAAAAAACTTCACTCTTATTTTTCATCAAGTAAACATAGCAAGAGTGGGAAAAATCATTTATAAATGTAATAAAGTATCTATTACCCCAACAAGTTATTACACCATCCATTTCGCAAACATCAGAATGTATTAACTCTAATAAAGATGAACTTCAATGTACTCATTTGAATGATTTACTTGGAAGCTTAGATTGTACACAAATTGCACATCGAGATGCTAAGGAAGTATCATAATTAGGAATCATGTTTAATTTCACCATTCTCTTAATTGAATTAAAATTAACATGTCCAAATCTACCATGCTTACACGAGATTCTATATAATAAGAAACATTAGTATTATTGAAATTGATAGAATCATAATCTAACACATTTAATTTAAATAATCCATCAGAAACATAGCCTTTCCCAATAGAGGTATTATTTTTGGAAATTACGATTTTGTTTGATTCAAACACAAGTCCTACTTTATTTAACAAGCTCTCACTAAGTTCTTACTAATATTTGGTACGTGGTGAACAACTTCTAGAGCCAAAGCGTTTCCCGAGGTGAACTTGAAAATTAGTTTCCCAACTCCTTCCACACGTTTTGCAAAGGAGTTGCCCATAAACACCTCTTTCACTTCTATGTAGGAACCAAAGGAAAAATGATTGAAACAAACATGCACATTGGCATATGCATCAATCCACCAATCATTGGAGGAATAAACAAAATAAACTTGAGAGTTTGTTATGACTAAACCTTTATCCATTCTTGCTTCTCCGTTACTTTTAGAGTAAAACCCAGTTTCGGGATAGGGTTTTACCTACACGTACTTTTGTCTAGTTTTGGCTAGTCTTTTGTTGGTTTGAGCGAGGTCGAGCTAGATCAGTTTTTAGACCACGAGTATGAGGCCCAGGTAGCCGTCTAAGTATGTTATAGTGACTGAGTATGTTCGAGGTGCAGATGCTAGCTTAAGTTAGGTTACAATAGAACACGAGTTATCAGTGTATATGCAAGATATACATATAATTTTTATGAGTTAGTTAGAGTTTCAGGTTGTTTCAGCGATTAGCATATGTTGGAGATTTTGAGTGTATCTTATTTGTATACATCATAGGGATTTCATCGGATTTTGCCCTTATAGGCTCAGCTTGATTGAGCCGTAGGTTTTCACGTGATTGAGTTGAATGTTTGAGGCTTATTTAGTCATTTTACCTCAATTCTCGCTCATAAAGTCACTTGAAGGACTCGAGGCAGTTTTGGCTTTGGATGGTCTTGATCCGAGCTTTTCGTCTACATATATATTGCATATAACTATAAGTGGGCCCCACTATAGTACGAGTTGTCAGACGTTCAGATCGTGCCACATGGAAAAATCACAGCCATCCATGTTAGCCCTAGCTTCACCCATTTATTTTTAAGAGATTTCCAATGATTTTGATAATTTCCAACCTAGCACCACCGCTACTTCGGCTCACCGCCGGCGAGTCTCCGTGTAACACCTTGTTTCGGTTCACCTGAAAACCAATCCGGAAATGTTACCGGCGATCGAACCATTCGCTAATCGACTTGATTAGGTTAAACCGACCATGATTTACCCTCAATGTTTCAAGATGGAGATACAACATGCAAAGCATGGATAAGATGCCTAACGTTGTACTACATGCACGTCATGATATGCAAACAACTAAACAAACAATTCAAACAAATGAAAAGTTCGAAAGAATATCTATTTTTAAAAATGAAACGAACATAATTTACTAAAAGTGCAATAGGGGCCACCCTGTCAATGACAAAAATATATATATTTATAATGATAAAAATTGAAATAGAGTCTAAACACCGTATGCTTCTCACATTCTAGTTATTCTCACTCCGTATTTCGCACTGTTCATTTTCCACTTTCCATTTTCATTCACATACGAAATATCTATAGTAGTTTACATAATAGTAATCAAATCTTATTATCTACACAATTCAACACATCATTAATTATAATCAGTAGGTACATGTGTGCACGATTTCATTGCTACTCTTTTATAGTCACGACAATGCTCATTCCTCGCGATTCTCACCTAAATATATAATAGAAAGACATCAGTAACAAGTATTATCGGTCAAAAATAACTAATAACAAACTGACAGAGGAGGGTTGACCCTCCTATTGAATAACAACTTCATTATTCTTCTTTAAGAACTCTTATAAGGGCAATAATGGGAGTTGTCGACCTCGCGCGATAGTATCTTCTTTCCATTTCATTCTCTTTCTTTGGTCATTTAAACCATCCCTTTGCGCTGAAAAAATCATTCTCTTTCCTCTCAACCCTCTACATTCTCTGTATTACTCCTGACCTTGAGTACATAGGCAGAGTATTCTCAAACATGCGCCTTCAGTATCCTTTGAAACCACAAGTCTAGACATATGTTGCATAGCAGTACTCGTAAACCGCCACACTTCTTCGAGTTTGAGGAACTCAAAGGTGGAGTTATTAGGATCCTTTGAGAATAGAATGGACACACACCAATTCTAGAGCCTGCTTTGACAAATGCATGCCCTATCTCAAGATGTGTCCGTCGGCTTTCCCTCATCTCACATCTCACTGAAAACACAAAAACTGCATATATATATATATATATATATTTCCGAGTAGGGATTTCAGTATAATAATCCCGAAGGCATCGTAAGCTGGATTTGAGTTTCGAAAATAAACTCGATGGATCTCATCCTCGAAGGTTATTAATCCTGAAATACAATCAACTAAATGGCCGGTGTGGAGTGAGATACGATAAGTCCACCACTTGACACGTCCTCTTACCTATTAAAAACAAAACACAATAGAATGAGACAATAAATCGGGATCTAGTCCTAATTGGACCTCGCAGAAGTTCCAATTGTGTCCTCGCACCTAGGCGGCGAGTTCCTACTCTGTACCTATACATCAAATATAGAAGCTAATGTGAATGATGCATCAAACATCTTATAGCATACACACACCACATCATATATCAATCACAAATAAGTTTTCCTACGCCGTGTTGCGTTCAATTACGATAAGTACTTAGTTTACCTAATTAGTTCTTTAGCATCTCTTTTAATACACTTCAATTAGGCAAGTCATATTTTATTTTTATTTACAATAAAAATATCTAGCACGTTAATTCATCAATCCTAACATATTATACTTAACAATCATCAATTTTAAATAATTAAATCAGAGGTAATTATACCTCGTGTCGTCGGTAATCAATGACAACTAGGGTTTCGTTGCATGGCTCGAAGCTCAAATTCGGCGCTTGGCGGCCAGGGGCGCTCGGGGCGGCATGACCACAACATGGCGGGGCTCGGCAACATCGATCAGCGTTGGGGCGGCGTCAGTGACGAGCAGAGGGGGCGGCGTTGAGGGTTTGGGGGAAAAAGAGATGCATCAGGGGGGAGAAATTCTTTAGTGGCGATATCGTAAATAAAACTTGGCTCGACTCCAACCCTATTAAAAATAATAACTATAATAATAAATCTAAAAAAATCCAAAAAAATGGAAAAATCCTATAAAATATAATACACTTCATAACACCACAATAACATATTCTATAACTAATAG
>JAVDBV010006656.1:0-22280 GCA_032619315.1 Piper longum
ATAAGTGCATTGAGTATGCAGGAGAGCCAATTGGGTTTGTGGTAAGCTTCCAATTTTTCATTACTTTCTACTTCTAATAATGTATATCAGTAGTTGTTTAACATCATTCTCAACGGAATGTTTGGTTAGATAGCTGAAACACATAAGTATGCTAATTTGGCTGCAAAACAAGCAGTAATCGAGTATGAAACCGAAGGCATTGACCTGCCAACATTAACTGTGGACGATGCAGTTGACAGATTTTCTTTGAAGCCCCTCCTTTTCTCACACCAAAACCTGTTGGTCATTTCTTGAAGGGAATGGCAGAAGCTGAGCATAAAATATTATCAGCAGAGGTACTGATTACATTGGAACAGATATACATGAATGAATTAAGGATGTTCAGCTGTTTGTAGCTTTGATGTCATAATTTGACTCCTCTTGCAATCCAGATAGAACTTGGATCTCAATAATACTTCTACATGGAGACGCAAACGGCGCTTGCTGTTCCAGATGAGGATAACTGCATGGTAGTTTATAGTTACACTCAGTTTCCTGAGAATAATCATATTGCAATTGCTAAATGCCTCGGCATTCCTTAACACAATGTTCGTGTGATCACAAGAAGGGTTGACGTAGGATTCGGCGGAAAAGCTTTCAAGTCCATGCCTGTGAGTACTTTGAATAACCTTTGTTCTCATTCTTTACTCGCCGATGAAGCTTAATTATATCAAATCAAACCATCTAAGCTTGCTTCATTTGTTTAGGTTGCAACAGCTTGTGCCCTTGCTGCCTACAAGCTACAGCTCGAGCTTACTTGGATTGGAAGACTGATATGATCTTGGCTGGAGGTAGGCACCCAATGAAAATAAACTATACTGTAGGGTTTAATTCTGATGGGAAAGTCACTGCTCTTCACGTGAACATCCTGATCAATGCTGGAATATCTCCTGATATTAGCCCAGTTATGCCATCGACCATAATTATGGCATGAAAAAAATACAACTGGGGTGCTCTATCTTTTGATATCAAAGTTTGCAAGACAAACGATTCCACCAAGTCGGCAATGCAGAGTCCAGGGAATGTGCAGGGATCATATATTGCCGAAGCCATTATCGAGCATGTAGCTGATACTGCTTCTCTTGATGTGGATTTAGTCAGGAACATAAATCTGCACAAACACAACAGCTTGAAACTCTTCTACCCAGATGGCTCAGGCAAGCCATTCGAATATACTGTACCATCAAGTTTGGAAAGAGTATCTGAGACATCTAAGCTTCCTGAGAGAATTAAGATGATTGAAAACTTCAATTCATGCAATAAGTGGAAGAACAGAGGAATATCGCGCATACCCATTATCTATGAAGTGAGTTTGAGGCCAACTCAAGGGAGAGTAAGCATCCTGAATGACGGTTCTATTGTAGTTGAAGTTAGTGGGATTGAAATAGGGCAGGGCCTCTGGACCAAAGTGAAGCAAATGACTGCCTTCGCCTTTGGACATCTATGGAAAGGACGGCATGACTTGTTGGATAGGGTTAGAGTGATTCAAGCAGGCACTTTGACCTTGGTTCAAGGAGGGTGCACAAGAGGAAGCACCACATCAGAAGCTAGTTGTGAAGCAGTTAGGATTTGTTGTGACATCTTGAATGAGATACTCAAGTCACACAAGGTAAGCTTTCAAGATCAAAATGGAAAAGTCTCCCAGGTTCATCCCACCATATTAGTTATAATTTTGTTGTGGAATTAATTGGGCAACTTTGACAAGTTTTTTTTTCACTAATCCTCATTATGCATTTTTCTTGATCTCCTCCTTTACTTTGCACAGGCTTATTTCACTTCAGTGAATTTATCAGCTAGTGCATATTGTGTGCCTGATTTCGCTGCATTGAAATATCTAAATTATGGTGCTGCAGTTAGTAAGGTCTGTCAGCTTCTAAATTCTTGTTTCTAATCAGTGGCAAAGATCCCCAATTGGGTGTCACTCACTTATCATGACTTTTTCTGAGCAAAAACAAGAACATGAGATGAGTTTCTAGATGATGTTTGCATTAAAATTATAGAAAAAATTACTTATACAAAATACAATACATGGCTTCATCAGGTCGAAATTGATCTGCTCACGGGTGCAATCATAATTCTGCAGATAGATATAGTTTACGATTGCTGCCGAAGCTTGAACCCTGCATTGTACTTGGGGCAGGTTGATCACTTACACAATAAATATCTGGTTGCATACTGTGATAATCCATACTGGTGTTTTTGGCAAATGTTCAAATCCTAATGTCGAAGTGTGGACAGAACTTTACCTTTCAGTCTTGAACAAAAAATTGTGATTAAATAAATATCTTGCAGGTTGAACGAGCTTTCGTGCAAGGACTGGGTTTCTTCATGTTTGAAGAGTACCTGGGGAACTCGGATGGCATGATTGTTATTACAAAAGGAACATGGACATATAAAATCCCTACCATTGATGCCATTCCCAGAAATTGCAATGTTCAATTACTGAACACCAGCGGCGCGTTCTTTCATCTAAGGGTATATTTGCCATGGATCATGCTCTCCATTTCTGCATTCTTGCTAACCTTCCATATCTTCTATAAAGCAAAGCACAAGAAAAACGTTGATTCTATGTGATACAATTTTAAGAAATGGGCCGTTTTTTCTACATTTCCAGTATGCATCACTATTTGCTGCCATGACCTGCATATTTATTACTTCTCTTGAGCAGAAAAAATTATCTTTGACCTCATGGTTTTATGATGATATAAATACTAACAGATATTTAACTAAGCTTTGCAGCTTCTGGGGAGCCACCTCTGCTCCTTGCGGCATCGGTTCACTGTGCAACCAGAGCAACAATTAGAGAGGCAAGAAAAGAGTACTCGAGTAATTTCAGCTCAAATAGCTCCTCAGCTTGGATGTTACGGTGACCATGCCCGTGGTAAAAGAACTTTGTGCTCTGGACAATGTGGAAAAGTACTTAGAAAACTTGCTTCCTCATAAAACAAATAAATGACTATAAGGGTAGAGAACATGCATTAATAAATATCCCAAGCAAAAGGGGAAGAAATTCGGAAGTTGCATCCAATTTGAACTTTGTGTTTTTAAAATTATCCAGAAAATGAATAATTTTCCATATAGACAATGGATATTTTAATTTGCAAATTTTACAACATAACTGTTGATTACAGAATGACTAAGGGAAACTTCAGCCAACCTGAAGATTTCATATCCTGCGAACACCTAAAGCTGAAAAGCATCGAAGGGGGGCAATAGTTGAGAAGAAAACCAGCCATGCAATGAACTAATAATCTCCATATACTAATGGTCTTCTTCATTGACACCAGGACAATTGGCTAGCAATGCCTGCTCTGAGTCATACTGCAAGACAAGCAGAAGTAATCATCATCATCATCACGGAAACTGGTGATAGATTTTCAAATTATACAAATAAAGATTGCGCGAGAAAATATTAGAAAATGGAAGTGCGAAAACAGAAGCTCACTTGGAATCCACAGTAGATGCAATAGTGATGTTCATCTCTAAGCTTAGTAAGTACCTCCAACAAATCCTGACAATAATTTTTCAAAAAAACTAAGTCACTTGCGTACTAGATGATAAAGCACTTGTACAAATTACTTAGGTTGTAACGAAAATGTACTCTTCTACTGTCAAAATGAGAAGAAACGTCCACAGTATCATAGCCATATCCATATCAGATATTTCTCGCTTTGCAACAATTGTCTCAAAGGAGTCTCTTGTCATATTACGCTTTACCACTAAATTATCCAGCCAACTATTTAACGCCTAACGTTAATGGTTAGAAACTTAACTTATGACCGAGTTTAATGGAGGTACAACAACATCCTGTAACTCAAGAAATAGGCAAAAACATATGCAGTGGAATTCAGAGTCTACATAACTTCATGCGCAGAAGGAATTGCTGTATTTTAGACCATTAGGAGTTTTTCCATAAAAGGTTTAAGTGGTGCATCTGGTACTTCAAGAACAGCCACACTCTAGTACTATAATTTGTTCAAAGATCACAGAGGAGAATGTAAAAAAGGAAAATAAGTACAGCATTGGGTAAAATAGCATATACACTAATTGGAATCAACACTAAACAATTTGAAAACAGACATCAAACAACATAAGAGAGGTACTGTACTATTAACAAAACATAGCCCACCATGCAGCAAGACTAAAACACTTATTTAAGAAACCAATAGAAAGTTGTGTCATTTTGAACATTGTTTAACCTAATTAGAGATCAGCTACATAGCCTGAAGTGCTGTTGTAAAGAGATTTGATTGACTAAATGCGAGGTAAAATAGAATGGAACTAGAAAGAGCATAAAATGTACTTGTCTAGAAAAAAAAAAAACGAAGCTTCCATCATATGAATGTTGACATGATTTCTCTTTTTGATCAATTCCCAATGGAAGAAGAGGCTCACAATGCAACAATTTATGCAACAAAACAAAATTAACAACAGATGCAGATCAAGATAGTAAACAATATCCGCTTCCTCTGTGAGGCAATGAAGAAGATAAAAATTTTTACTTTTGCAATTTGAGTTATTGTATGTTTTCTTTCTGGAAGAAGAAGAAGAAGCTCATCGTGCAGCAATAATATGGAAGCAAACACATAAAAAGCAAGAGAAGGTGATACAAAATCTAATTTAGTAAACAAAGTTGCTACCTCCTCTGTAATAATTTCTTCGTCTTCCTCTTCGTCGCCACCATTCCCACCCTCCCCTTCAACATCAACCACCTCCACCTCCACCCGGTTCTCGAACTGCGCCAACGCTGCCTGCGCCTTCCGGAAATCGCCCACCACCCGCCGGACCCGCCACTGCGACCGCTGCCGGAACCCGAACTCGGCCCTCAACTCCTCCTCCCGCCGCCGCTTCCGCTCGCCCCTCTCCCTCTCCTTCCGCTCCCTCGCCGCCTCCGGGTCCTCGCGACCCAGCCCAGCCCGGGTCCGCCGGATCTCCACCCCAACGGGCACCGCCCTTCCCTCCCCGCCGCGCCCCAGCCCTCCCCCGGGCTTGTACCCCATCCGCTGCAGCAGCTTGAACCCGACGTTCGACTGCGGGATCGCCGAGCCCATCCCCTCCATCGTCCGCTCGTCCTCCTCCCGCTGCTTCCGGTCCTTGTCCATCCGCCGCCGCTCCGCGGGTTTCTTCGGCCTCGGAGGTTGGGTGGTCACCGGGGAGGGCTGGGCCGGGAGGGCGGCGTCGGGAGGGAGGAAGCGGGAGAGGTCGCCCATGTAGTCGTCGTTAGCATCGGCTTCGCCGTCAGCCATGGCCGGCGGCGGCGAAGAAGAAGGACGAGTTCGCCGGCGGGGGTAGTTTGTTCGGTTCGGCCGGAAGTCTGGGTTTGTAACCCTTTAAGTTGTACAAACCCGCCCGAGAAAAAATAGTAGCATAGGGCTCGAATCTACACGGACTAACTACATAGTTTAGTTGGTCTCACCCATGCACCTATTTTATTTAACACGGACTGGATTTGACGCGGGATTGACGGCCATTTTTTATAAAACCAATGCCACTCGCAATAGCGACGAGATTGGCAAGCGTCGAACTTTGCCACCACTGGTTAGATCCGAGATAAGGGATGGCCAAATTTGGTCCCTCGTGGCCGGATTTTGTCACCGATGACCTGATCCTACCGTGCCCCCTTCGAAATTTTTTTTATTTTATAGTAAGATATTTTTTTTTGCTTTTACTGGGCTTTTCCGTGCACATAATTAATTTTGGCCCCCACCATTAATATAATCATTAAAAGTTAACTTCATAAACAACACGACGATCAAGGATAAACTCTCAAAAACAAATCCTATCCTATTGTTCTTAAAGAAAAACGTAAACTCAGTAAAAAGCTGTTGTGCTAATATGCTCAAAGGTTTTTTAGATGACTGCAGGTGCAAGTTTACTGATTTTTAAGAGGCCCGTGTGAATAACTTATCCTCAACGAAAGTCAGAGTCTCAGAGATTCACATACGAGAGGAGTTTGCATGAAGTGCCACAAGGTTTTTTAGATGCATGTACGTGCAAGACTGAGTTCCAAGGACCTGCACAACGTTGGATCAAATGGATGTAGATCGTTAATATTATATTATGGTTTATATAGATAAATAATACTAAGATCTTCTTCGGCCCTTTGGATTCAGAAAAAATGCTTTGTAATAGGTGTCGTTGAGTCTCTTTTAATCAAAAAATTAACTTATGGAATAAAGAATTCTCGTTAGCCTACATATAATTCACCAACATCTTTACGATCAATGTAAGATAAAACATAACACAGGTTGCCCATCTAAGAAAAACTCACATCTTTATATATTGCATGGATATCAGCCTTAGCCATAGGGTTTATATATTTGATTCTTTTATCTTTTATTATTATGTATATATAGATAATTCCACAATGAGTTTGTATATTAAATTCTTTTATCTATTTATACAATATTTACAATTTTCTTCTCTAAACCCGTATATTTGCACGACACCCTATAGTTGAGCTAAGGTAATTTTATTTTATTCATATTATGTGTTTATTTGGTATTTTTATTTATTACTAGTTCATAGTGCTATTACTTCACTTTTAATTGCTAAGTTAAGATGGCTATTATTATTTCTAATCTTCATTAATTTTTATTTATTTCATTTTTTCATTCATACATGTTTGGTATTTTTTATCCATCGATAGTAGATGTTATTACTATTAAAATTTTAATACAAATTTTGATTTAATATTCAGATTAACTACTTCTTAAGTAATTTTCATTCAAATATATGCTTATTTTTAATTTTCATAATTACAATTTGTTATTTTGTTTTAGTAAATTGACTTTGATTATATTTTAATATTTTTTATACAAATATTTTCAGATTTTTTATCCAACAAGTATAATAGCCATTCTATTTTCCAACCCATGAAGGTATTTTTTATTTTGTCTTTTATTTGAAATTTAGTTTTTCCAAACTAGGATGTAATTATAAATTATGCGTTGTCTATTTGATATATTTATGGATAGGATTTTAATTTTAAATTGGATTAACTTAAACATTATTAATTATATTATTCAAAGTTTTTAGTTCGATCTATATTCTATCTATATGTATTCCATGGCTTTGATCAATACTGGAAAGGTTATACTTGATGCAAGTATTATCTTATATGAAGTCATTATGCACATGTTTACTGAATAATCATTGCATTTAAAATTTTAAATAAATAATTTGTTTATTTTATTAAAATTTTTTTTTGCCTCGTATCATGTATCAGCCTTTTCTTACACTGTGGTTAATTTTGGACCCACGATATCAAGTGGCCATCCTCTTTTATTTTCTCTCTTCTCCTGTCTTCTGTCTTTCAAGATCATGTGCCTTTTGGATTGGTGTTTCTATGTTTATTTAAATCACAACCATGTTTTACCTTGGCATCTATATATATTTGCATCAACAATATGTAGTAATAGATATAGAGATGATACATACGATCATCTAAAGGCACATATGAACCAGACATATAAGCATGCTGAGAGAAGTCATGAGTTAGATACTGTGACCCGTTTCATCATTTTTTGTTAATTTTTAATTTTTGAATCTTCACAGCTCTTTATTAAAGTAAATGTCTACTCATAGCAATAAATAAGCTAAATAATGCAAATAAATCATCCAAATGGCACGTAAAATAAGATAAAACCAGAATATCAAGTATAATCCAAATATAACACATCAATAACTGCAAAAAAATAGTATATTAGCAATACTAATTATCTACAAGTTATAAAATAATTCAATAAGATACACATGGATGAATAATAAATAAATAAAATAATCAAAACCCCAATTGTGCATGAATCAAATAATTGAAATAAATAAATAATAATACTCTAAAATAAATCATCCATAATACTAAATACATTTAATCATAGATATAACAATGTCACATGGTCACATAAAATAAAATACACGCATATAACAAATAAAGAAAATAAATAATAAACCATAAATTAAATAATAAATAAATATTATATAAATAAATAAATAAATAAATAAATAAATAAATAAATAAATAAAACACCACTTGAAAGTGCCCACATTTTATATACATGAGAATGAACCAAAAGAAACATAAAAAATCTCGAATTACCTAAAACATGCAAAAAAAAAAGTGAAAATGGCATGAACGAAGATCTAGTCAAGTTTGGTTGTAGGTTAGGACTGAACCGACCAGTTTTGCAGCTGGATAGAGCTGATTCTGCATAAAACGCATGAACTCGACCTGCACATGATGGCTTAATGCAAAAAAGGAAGAGATGTCGGCGATGGCAATTGGTGGCATGATGGGGTGGGGCCAGTTGGGATTGACAACGGAGGTATTGACGGTCACGGTGATGAGCAGCACGACAAGGGTTGCAGCGGTGGTCGGCCAATATGGAGGAAAAGGGGACAACTAGGTCTTTTATCTCCTAGAAGATAATGGTGTTGCCAGAAGATAATGGTGTTGCCAGTAGCAACTAGGATTTTGTCGAGAGGAGGCAATCAGAGATGGTGCTGCTGGCAAACATGGTGTGACGGCGACAGAATCTTGACGAGATGGGTGGCGACATAATAGCAATGCCAGAAAGTAATGAGATGAGCGGCAACTGAATAACAATGCTGGAACTTTCTTGCATGATCCCAACAGTATATGGCGGCGGCGAGGTCTGTCGATTAATGGTGGTGGTATGGCCAGAGGGGCTACATAACGGCATATGCGTTATAAAGTCATGGCTTGGGCCATGCACTCCATAAACCCACGGCAGTCTAAGTTACTTTTCAGTGAGGTGCAATGACGTAGGACTGATACGACAATCGGTTGAGTTGCCTATGACCACAGAACAAGGTGGTAGCAACAACGGGGCATGGATGGGGAGGGAGATATAAAGCACCAAAGCCCCCCCCCCCAGGTTAGTTGTTTTAAGTTCAGTTTTGTTGGCCTGTCCAAATAGCATGTGGTTAGTATGGCTCAATATGTCCGGTGCTAGGAGGACGGGCTTCAGGGTTGCCTCCCCGTTGATCGGTCTGTCTATTAGCATGCACTCTGATTGAGCTTTAGTTGGTAGCTTAGGGTCATGTTTGTACGTGTTTCATGCATTTACTTTTTGGCATAACATTAGTCTAGAGTTTAAATTGACATTCTCAACGTACCCTGATGATCCCAGATGAGCCCTAACAGCTACCTAGACATATCCATATGTTTCCTATTTCCCCCCTTTTTCCCTCTCATGTGTGCATAGTGACATGGCACTCACTTGTGGATCGTTGCTGCAATGGCTCAATGGGGCCGAATGAAAACCCTCCCCCTCACCTTTCTTTTTTCTCCCCCTCTTTTTTCTTCTCTCTCTTCTACTCCCCACTCCATTTGGCCACCACGACTGCCCCGAACACGATGTGAAAATTTTAAGTTGGATGATAATTAACTTAATTATTTTAATTAAATAAATGATATAAGATTATAATAATATTATTAAAATCTCTGATTAAAAAGTATAGGTCTAGGTTTTACTCGATATCTTTACTGTTCTTTAGATCTAAAGTTGTTACAATAAAATGATTATTATGGTTAGTTAACTACTTGACTCGATTGGCGTATTGTGCATTTCAATTGGTTTGTTGTCCATCTTAAGTTAAATTACATTGAATCTTCCAGGTATTTTGATATTTCTTGTTAGTTACATATATAGGTTGCATCTCGAAATTTATTCCATAATGTTCCAATATCTCTGTCTCAATATATGCATTCATTTTTACAGAATCTTCTAGTCGTTCTTTAGTATGATGATGTTGATGTAGAGATTTTCTAATTCCTATTGAAGTTCCCATGGATAATGACTTATCCATTTGGTAGTTTGAAATGTTTTTCGGTAGTTATTTCTGGACCGATAATTTTTTTATTACAGTCTTATTTTTTTTTAAATAGTAGTGTACCTCTACGTTTGGTTGGAGGGACGTAAGGATTGAGAGTGACTCGCAGGGAATCTTACTTGATCGTTTGTGCTGTTTGTGCTTTGGTCATGATGATGAGGCCAGTGGGCCATGTGATGTGGCTACTTTGTGAGGCCAGTGGGCCATGTGATGTTAATACTATGTGTAGCTAGTGAGCTAATGTGATTATGCATGTACGAGAGCCTTAGAGCCTTAGAGCACTTTTTACTTCCAGTTTCCTTGTAGTATATTTAAGGTGATCAAACAACCATTATTAAGCTGATATAATATATTTAATCTTCACAATTTTTTGCTTTGGTTTCGTGGCAATATTCAAGGTGGTCAGATATAACATATTTTATCAAACCAAAAACTAACGAAAACATGATATAAATCAATGAAAACCATAAGAACTAGTGTTGGGCCCTTTTGGCCCCCAACCAAGCTCCTAAACACTTGTTGGACCCTTAAGGCTCCCAAAAGGGACTTTAAACAATTAAAGGAAACTTGCAATAGGTGTCACGGGTCTCTCTTAATCTAAAAGCTAGTTCAAGGAATAAGACTTTTCCATTAGCATATATACAAGTCACCAACAACATCCACGATAGATGTGGGATAAATTCGGGCGTGACTCGAAACAATCATTGTGTGGCAATCTCACACTTTTCATCAGATGACACCCACTTTTCATCCCCTGAATAGGTGAAACTCATGAAAGAAACAACCATAATCGGAACTCATGAAGGAAACAACCATAATCGGCGTAGACAAACCCAGTTCAACTTTTGGGCCCTTTCGGCCCCCACCCAAGCTCTTAAACCACTGTTAGATTCGCCGGGCTCCCAAAAGAGACTTTAAACAATCAAAGGAAACTCGCAATAGGTGTCACGGGTCTTTCTTAATCTAAAAGCTAACTCAAGGAATAAGGTTTTCCCATTAGCCTATATACAAGTTACTAACAATATTCACAACCAATGTGGGATAATATTTAAGGTGATCAAACAACCATTATTAAGCTGATATAATATATTTAATCTTCACAATTTTTAGCTTTGGTTTCGTGGCAATATTCAAGGTGGTCAGATATAAAAATATTTTATCAAACCAAAAACTAACGTAAACATGATATAAACCAATGAAAACCTTGAGAACTAGCACAATTAAGCACTTAAAACTAGGTACAATAAAATTGTAATATAGAAGTATCATAATTCATATTATTTTCAAATACAACCAACACATGTCTTTGGCGGCCAGTATAAAATTCTAAATCGTCTTGAAATTATATCATCTTTTGTTAATAAATTCATTCATTCAAAGTAATCCTAGTCTACTTCTGAATCAATTATATTTCTCTCTTAAATACTTTTAGTTCTAGTTAAATTATATTTAATTTACATTATTATTTAGTTGAATTACTTATCTTAATGTAGTTAATTATGTTTGATTTAAAATAAAATCTCTTTTATAGTACTTGAATTAATTAGATTACCAATACTAATTAATTAAAGTTTTTTAATGAAAAGGGTGAAATAATGAATTCAAATGGACATGGTGAATTGACAGATCAATTACGATCGTTACAATTACAAATGGAAAGAGCGGAATATTCACAACTTACTTTCCCTCGTATAATTCTTACTCTCCCAAAGAGAACATTGTCGTACTTCAATTTGTGGCATATTGTCAACGTTTCTATTTATAAGGGCATGAATTTCTTACATAAAGTTTTAACTAAAAGCTCTTGCTCACAACCAAATCTAAATAGAATATATGATTATCTAAGAAATTAATTATAAAATCTCTAGAAATTTGATGATCCCGTCCCATGTAGGTGAACCTAATCACAATAGGCCAGCATCAACATCTCATAGTTCTAAAAACTCTTTTTTGGCATATGCTCTTGCAAGTGGCCTCTGATATAAAGTATTAGATTTAACTATTCAAAATACAATAAAAATGATACAATAATAAATTAAATTATTATAGTCTATCTTTAATTAGAATCTATATTTAAAGTTAGAGTCAATTATAATTTATATCTAAGATATTAGATTATTATATAATTTATTTTATTATTCGACGATAATTTATTTATAAATTAAAATTCATTTGTCATATAAGTTGCTCATGCTGCAACATCTTGCATCCTTCATTTTAAAAGAGACGAGTCCTACTTCCTTTAAAAAGAAAATGAGATGTTTTGGGGAGAAAAGGCAAGGGAAAAAATAAAGACCTAATAATTTGCCAATATATATATATATATATATATATGTATGTATGTATGTATGTATGTATATATGTATATATGGATATTTGTATGGGCACAATTAAACGCTCACTAATCAATATCCTTTGGCCTAAAGTGCTTGCCGTCCAAGAGATATGCGCCGATCTTGAGGCGAATTGCCCACATATCTTTTGGTTTCCTGGCCACAATCCTGCCCAGCACAAGTTGTTCAAAGATAGATGAAGAATTCATCTAGCTATGAAAAAACAACATACATATATAACATCTTGTTCTATGCCATGCAAATTTAGAGATCGGACAATTAAAAGATGCAAGCTGTATGCATACACACACACACACACACATATATGATAGTATCTCCCAACATCTACTGCCTTCACTTGGCCAGAATTGAGCTTCAAAGAAGGCATGGAATCTGCAGTCTTCAACGTCGCCGGTCCTTCGACGACGAACACAGGAGAACCAATCTGGAGGCTTGAGCTGTCTCCACTTGAGTTGGTTTACTCAGACATGTATATCACAGCAGAAGCTTTGTTTTTGAGAAGTTTGTTTTGAAGCTTTGTAGGCAAAAAAGGTGGTGCTCTGGAAGGATGTGCACTGACGGACATGGCCATGAATTGAAGGTAAAGAAAATTGTTGAGAAGAAGGATGAAGTTGAAGGAATGTTGAGTTGGTGACTAAACCTTATCCCCACAATTGTTTTTGATGGTTCATGTTTGCAATTTGTTTGGATAATGGGCATATTGGTACAACCATAAATAATTTCCAGAAATAAAAATTACCCATTTTTTATATTAAATTTATAATTCCCACAATTTTTATCTTTCATTGGTAAAATAGAGTTGAGATTCCAAAGGTTTTCATGACATGCTTTTATAATCTTTATGTCACATACAAGGAGGATTGGATAACAAATATATGTTTGTCAAATGAGAATAAAAATTATGACCATATAATTTAAATGGTGGGTTTCAACCTTCTCAACCCTCATTAATAAAAGAGCGGCAAGAAAATCAAAATGTTAAGAAAAAATCTAGATCGTCAAAATCTCTCTTCTAAAATTGGAGTCTATCTCTAACATCATCTAGTTCTTATCTCGACCACTTGTTGACAACTATGGTCTTGAAGTGATACAATGCTTGTTACCAGTTATTAACTTTTACCGGTTAATAACCTTTGGTTGAATCATGAGCTGTATTTGTGTTGATAATGTTGTGATTAAAGCATATGAAGGTGATGTTCATTGTATTGTAACTGGTAGATGAAAAACATCATGCAACAACATGAACTGAGCATATTTCACATCATGCCTACCAATTAAATCACACATCTCCATATTGCTGGCTGTGATGAATCTTGTTCAATCAGATTTTATGCATGAATGGAACTCGCTTGTTCAAAATATTTTTTTTTTAAATAATAAACAAACGAGAAAATGGCTTATCATGTTTCTTTGGTGTGAATTATAGACTTCTTCACTTCAAGTAGTCATAAGCCCTCTGATACTCCAAAACTGCCCAAACAATGGTTTTGGCAGATATTTCTGGCCAAAGTTAATGGGGTGAAACAATAGGCTGTTTGTGGTCTGCCAAAGAAGAAAGTTACTTAGCCTAGTACAAACTTCTCACCACTATCTCTGGATCAGGAAGCCCCATCTCATAACTGTACATGTTCTTCTCCAAATCGTCCACAGTAATAACTGATTTTTCTGATATGTAGGACTCGTTCAGTTTCTCTCTGCATGACTCATGGACAGCATGCATAATTTCATCTGCAAAAGCGTAGGCCAATACAAAGGAAAGAACAAGGCCATTGCTGTTCTTGGTCCTCCTTCAATTCTTTGGCCATGGCTTGGATTGACTCTGGCAGGTGCTTCAAGGTGCCAATGAAATTGATCTTAATCCCTGCTGTGGCAAGCCAATCCTTGCTCTTGCACAAGCTTTCAAGTTTCTCTTGCAACATTGGGAATAGGACATCATCAAGCTCATTTCTTCCTCCTAAAATTGTCAATTCTAAGAACATAAACACTCACATTTTTAATCCCCATCTCATGGCACACATCCAACATTTTTAGGAGCGACATGATGCCAGCAGTGTAGCCTGAGCTGAGCTTGAAGCCATGCTGGCGCGCAAATCGCCGGTTGCCATCCATTATAAAGGCGATATATCGGGGAATTGGACCGACGGCGAGTGCCCGGAGTAGGCACTTCCTTGAGATGCAGTACAAGCAGTTTGGGAAGTCATGACCAAGTTCAGAACTAGGATGGAACATGAAAAGGAGCCAGTGGAGCAACTCAAACATATGTCTCAATAACCAATTGAGATATCTCCTCTTGGTGTTGGACAAAATTGGAGCAAGAGTAAGATTCCAAAAGAAATTGATGAAGAAACCAAATTTGGTGATCCAAAGGCAAAAGTGTAACAAGATTGGTGAAATGGTAGTTTGGAAGTTGGCTTGGTTGGGATTTGGTTTGTGGAACACCATGCCCATATCTATTCCCATCTGCTGACTTCTTCACGTGTGATTCCAAGAAATTGTCATGCTCGATTTCTCTAGACCTGCAAATGTAATAGTTGAACTAGTTTCTTGTCTTTTAAACTGCAAGAATGGAAAAAAAGAAGGGAAAACTGCATAATACTGCTACCTGGTCTATATATCTGCAGAAAGCATTGATATGATCTCTGAAACAATGGATAAAAGTGCTACTCAAGGATCAAAAAGTGAATCAGAATTCAGAGGGATTATTGATGGGTCATCCTCGTGTGCAATATATGAATTAGTTGAGAAGTTCATGCTTGTTTGTTATTCTATTGAGGGGTGAATCATGCTGCAGTATTAGAATATTAGACTTTGGTGGTAAAACGAGACACATTGCTCATTCAGTAGGTGTGATTCAGCATCATTCTTTATTATTGTAAACACACAAAAAACCTCACTCAAACTCTTTGCTTTCAAAAGTTGTCCAAATTTTTATGTATACTTGATTGTCACCACTATCATATACATTAAACTCCAAATCTGCAGGTTGGAATTACTTGCATGGGATGTTTATCATTATTGTTTTGTAAGTCAGATGTCAATATATGATGGAACGTAAAATTTGCGAGACTGTATGATAATATCATGCTTACTGCTATTCCGACATTTGAAGGGGTTGAGAGGGTTAATTCTGATGGCCTAACTACTGAATTTTATCAAGCTTCTTGGGACCCTATATTAAATCTGATTTAGTTGCCGCTATAGCTAGTTTTTTTTAGGCTAAGTGCTTTCCTAGGCAGCATAATCGCACCATTCTTATTCCCAATTTTAAAGTGAAAGGGCCTTTGTATACTGCTGATTTCTTCCCAATCATCAAATGTAATGTGTTTTATACAATTATTGCAAAAATTTTGACAAACAGACTTCGTTTGGTTCTAAACAAGTGCAATAAAGGGAATCAAAATGCTTTTATTCCTGGTAGACAAATTGGTGATTATGTCATATGGCTTACGAGTGCATGAAGAAATGAATGTCTACTAAGAGAAAAGATGGTTGGGCTGCAATTAAAATTGGTGATTATTCTCAGCAAATGCTAATTAATGCTGAGAATAACAAATATATTCATGGGGTAAAGGTTGCTCCAATGGCCCCTTCAATTTCACATCTTTGTTTCGCTGATGATTTACTTCTTTTTTGTCATGCAATTGATACAGAGATTAGCTTTCTTAAGGGTCTTCTTGATCAATTTCAAAGTGTGTCCGGGCAATTCATTAATTATAATAAGTCAGGTTGTTCTTTTTCTAAGTCTTTGTGGTCTAACAGACAACATGAGCTTGTCTGCTGATTACAAATTAATTGTCTAAAGTTTGGAAATCTATATTTGTGGGTTCGGTGCCATCAGCGACCACATACACGGTTGCTAAAAAACCAATTTCCAATAGCTAAGGTATTAGTGACTGGATTTGCAACCACAAATCTGGCCGTGGAAGATGGGGTCACTAATGACCGGAAAGTTTTCCAATCGCAAATTTAGAAACCGAATAGATCCGTCTCATTTCGTTTGCATATTTTGCAACCGCAGGAACCGTCATAAATGCGGTTGAAAACTATTGGCAACCAGCTATCCGGTTGAAAAAGTGGTCGCAAATTGGGTGATAATTTGGTTTTATGTCAGTCAAAAATATTTGCAACCAACAATTTGGTCATAAATTGATCTTTAAAGTGATTGCAAGCCTGTCGCAACTCTGTAGCAAATAATAAAAATAAGAAAAAATATATTTATTTTACTTTATAATTCCCTATTAAACATTAAAAATTAACTAAAAATGAAAATCATTTACAATAAAATTTTAAAATGCTGCATATATACATATATATCCAACCGGACATCATAAATTGTAACAAATGAAAATTATTCATCAAATACATAAATGCATTAAATGTGATAAACACAAAGTCTAATGCAACATCAACACAAATGATAATCAAGTAGGAGGATCAAGTCAATCGAAGTGCCAAGAAGATGACTTGTTAGGGCCACGACAAGAATCTTTAACCAAAAGAAATTTTTGACGAAGCATAAGCTCATCTTGTCTAATAACCTCTCACGTTCAACACTCACTTTTGCCTTGCTCCCTCTCATCGAGTAACTCAATGAGCCAGTGATCCCTATCCTCACCTTCCTCTCTCATACATCGTTCTTTCTCCTCAACCTCAAATCTATTCGGCTACTGCAATCTAATCAAGGTATCTAAATCCTCAATCTGATGAAGTAAAAGCACGTCAAGGTGAGGTGTCTGGGTGAGTGGACCAGAATAGGAGCTGACAGAATAAAATCAAGCCGAAGTGGAGTCATGTGACTCTTACTTAAGAAGATGATGACCTACAATAAGAGCAGAATCTAATCCATAATATCTACCCTTATTGCGTTCTCCCATTGCAAAGTAGTAGGTTACTGGGTCGATGGCAATTGCTTGGGAAGAATAATCGATATCGTAAGTAGACTAAATGTGCTCTCGGTACCTTGCGTATCAGAATTCAATAATACACAATTATTATTTAAAAATAAATCATGAATAGCAATTACATAAACAAAGCAACATCTAACTAAAAAAAATTAATGATAATAGTATCAACTACAAAAAAAATCAACAACTACTACATGAACGACAATTTCATAAACAAATCAATATAAAACTAAAAAAAATAACAACAATTGCTTCAACAACAATTTGATAAACAACACAACACCAAACTAAAAAAATCAACAATTGCACCAATGACAGAAATAACTAACAATTAAAAAAAATTATCCTTGCCGTAGGCAAGGGAGGAGTCGGTGATAAGGATGTGGTGAATAAAAGGTAAGAGTACGATGTGATGAATATTAAATTCATGTTAAGGAAAATTCGACTCTAGAACGAGTTTTATCAATATCGCTCTTTCTTTCATTTGAAGTTTTTATTTAAATTTAGTTGAGTCGATTTTTTTGTTTTATTCTTAATTTCTTTTGCTTTAATTAATTTAAGGAAATTCATTTCTCTGTAGAACAATACTTAAATTTATCATTATATTACTTGTTTCGGTCGTGTATACTTGCATATTATTAAAATTATTTGAACAAGTTTTTGGCACCATTGTCGGGGAATTGGAAACTTCATCGGACATCATAATTAATTAGTCCACATCGAATTTTGGAATCCTTCATCAAATTTATATATTTCCTAGGTATCTCATCTTCTATATAAAAGGATGATCATTTGTTATTTGACATATTTCATCTCTTGGCTTAGGAGTTTAGTGGAACTAATAATGTAGTTCTTGTAATTCTTTTCCTTTCAATTTGACATATAAAAGAAAAAAAATTGCGAAAACTAGATTATTTCTTCTATTAAACTCCTAAGCCAAGAGATGAGATATGTCAAATAACAAATGACCATCCCTTTATATAAAAAATGAGATACTCAATAGATACAAGAATTCGAAGAAGGATTATAAAATTTGATATGGACTAATTGATTATGATGTCCGATGAAGTTTCTAATTCCCCGACAACAGTGCCAAAACAATCTATAGACAACCACATCTAGCTTTGTCAATACAAAAATTGTAGCCATCAATGCGTGAGGTCCAATGCTTTGACCAATAAATCTTAAGCTGAATTTGTTTTATCTTTTTCTACACTAAAGCACCAAAATTAAGCATATATCATATAATATTAATTAAATGGAATATAACGAGAAATATCACCTAATTAATAATTTTTATATTTAGGAAGTACAAAATCATATTAAAAACCTGGATAAATATTGTATGTTTTAAACACTTAACACTCTTTTGCGCACGAAGCCAGACTTGAAGGCCAAATTGATGTTGTTGCCACATTCATCAAAGTTAATAGCTTCCGTCCTATCATCTACTCTTAGCTCTTTAGGGAAATATACAGAATGATGAACTTTATTTTCTACCCTTTGTTGATAAGTTATCTTATATATGTACATATTATGGTATAGTTGTACTCTGACCTAGAGAAGAAAATGACTTGGCTCATAGTTTGGCCAGTTTTGCCCGCCATCATGCTATTACACTATCGCGTGATGAGTTCTTTTGTAGGCTTCGTTTCTTGGATTATTAATTTGAAGTTGCAGGAAAAACAAAGTTGTGCTACTAGAAGCATCTTGGGTATTTCATTTTTGGGCAAAATAATAAAAAAATGGATTAAATCATGAAATCCATGATTACAATCAATATTCAATTTTCTATTCACTGCCCTAAATCTGCACTCTTGACAGAAAATCTAGACTTTTGGTAACAAATATATGTTAAAAACTATAAAACCTAAGTACCATGCTGCCTGTGCAAGTTCGTATTTATGTAATCAGACGAGGTAACTGTGACAAAACATGGTTATATGTTTATCATGTAGATGATTAGCCCTTAAGCATGTGTTCTACCATATTTATCTATACTTTTGTGATGTGACATAGTCCTGTTATTGTTGGTCTTAGAATTTTGATGAGACCTTAAAGAACCTTCTTAAGCAATTTTAAATAACAGAGAATCTCCCTGTGCAAGCTACAAGGTCAAAGATAGCATTTGGAGCGTAAAAGTCAAAGTTGGCCATGTAGAACTAATACAACGTCCTCTTCTCTTCCTAAGGTTATTTACCTCAAACGAAATTGAGTTTGGTTATAAGCGTTTCTTGATGCACGGTAAGCACTATAGCCTTTCTTACGTTTCAAAAATCACTCAATTTGGATTTCCATGCACAAAGTAAGATATTTTAAAGTCTAAATGAACTAATTGCTGATGGATAAGATTCCCAAGTGGACTTCAATCTTTAGAAATGCACGATAGCTTGACAGGTTTTCAGATTTTGAGGTGTTCTTCGAGAGATAAATCAATTTAGTTTCGAGTTATATAGTTTGGAGTCGAGTTATTTTTATTCGAGTTCGAGTCAAGCCTGATTGAGTTTGAGTCAAGCGTCGATTTTGTCGAGTTTCATCATTATAAGTTAGAAATTTTATTTTATTCTCTATAATGCAATATTTTACTTTTTATTTTTTTGTAAACATATAAATGATATTCTTCATAATTGAGTCATATAATAGTTATTGGATTTTTTTGATTTAGTTATTTTTATACCAAATTATCATTATTAATGTTATATTATCCATGTATTGTTAAAGAAAAAAAATTTCTAAAGGTTTATATTAGACATCAGAGTCAATTTGAGCCGAGTTTTTATTAAAATAAATTTGATTTTTATATAACTTTAAATCGACTCTATTGTAATCGAGTCGAGTTGATTTTTTAAAGTTTGAGTTTCGAATCAAGCTTAAAATTAATCGAGTTTGAGTCGAATCGAGTCGAGTCAAGTCAAGTCACAAAAACTCACGAGCTAGCTCGACTTGTGTGGAGCCCTACTTACCTTAAACATCTTGGAGATAAACATAGCTTTTTGGAGAGCATTTTGGGCATCTTTTAAGATTTTCAAGTTTTGGGATCAATACTTTCATCAAAAAGGCTTGTGAACTCCTACTCCTTACATTTTCATATAAAAAAAGAGTCATTGTCACTATCATGTTTGGCTAAAGGTGTTGAGATTGTTTATAATCTCCTAAAGGTATGAAGAGTATGTGAAGAGTATCTTGTCTTTGTCGGTGGAATGGTGCTTGTTTTTATTGGCTCCTACGTAGGCTCCTTTAGTGAACATTATGAGAGGAGTTGGTTGATGCTTGCATCGGTGTAACTTTTAAGCTGTTAGAATAAGAGCATTGTAAGACGAGCTCACTTGCTTGTAAGGTGTAAATATTCTCATCCTTTCCGCTGGCTGTATTGGTGGTTTGTCCTTTGCTTTGCATTTTGCTATGCCTAAAGTGAATATATACGTTATCAAACGGTTTGGAAGGGATCGAAGATCATAGAATAAGGTGAAGAGAAAAGACACATTCTTTAGGTATTTAGGCAACATACCTTGACACCTAGCCTTCATGTCAGCCCATTATGTTGTATAAAACGTTAGCTCCTCCCGTCCACGTTCTTTCTGCGCTCACACACAGATGCAACCACAAAGTTTAGCATGCCTGATATTCTCTCCTCATTAGTTTAGGAACTCTGGGGCTTAAGCACACCTAGCAGAGGATTATTAGTAATGTGTCCTAAAGTTTAACTTCTTGCAACATGTTAGTTAAATAAAATAATAATAGGATACACGTAAACAAACAATGCATAGTCAATTTAAAGTACAATACATCATACATAAGTAGGACATAAGGCCACATATAGATACATCATAAGACCAAGGGGTCATCCCCCCAAATACATAAAATATAACATAACATAACACTTAACATAATCCAAAACATAAAAATTGCACCACCTGCCTCCATGAGCCACTCGATTTGTTAGTCTGTGCCAGCCTGAGCTAAGGAAATTGATGTGAAAATTATAAAGCAAGTGCACATGCCGAATCAAGTAATAAAAATGATAAGAAAGTATCGGCCCACGAAGAATTAATAGTAGAAATTCTCAATTACCAAAATTAATTTAATAAATTATACTTAAATGAAAGCAAATTCAAAAAGTGATTTAATCATAAATTAAAATTAAATTAATCTAACATCCAATATTTAAATTAGATATTAACATAAGACGACAAACATAGGATTTTCAATTTCACCTATTGCTCTATATGATTAAAGTTATAACTTTGACTTATTAATTGTACATTTGGATCATTAACCATGATAATTAATTATTCATGATAATCTCTCGATTCACCGTAAACTCATCGCTCACACCCAACTTCTATATCTATATAAAATTGTGTATGTAAAATGATACTTTAAGTTTTACCTTTAACAGTTACCCAAGACATATAAGTATTTCTCTATCTCAAATGCGAATCACCCAAAACAAATGAACAATGACTATTTTATTTAATGGCAAATTTAATCTTTCTATTTATAGTCAAGATCAAATCTCTAGATCTAATAATAGATGACCAGTTTAATAATAACATTAAGAACGAAATAAAATAGCTAACCCGACATCACAATCACATAGATAAATATTAATAACCTTTATTATTCTTCTCATCTTTCGTGTTGTCGCTTAGTTGTTCAGTGTTCTTTTTTTCTCCTCTCACTTTTAAAACCCTAATCCAGTTTATAAATGATCCACCCAATAGTATAATTGGGCCCACCATAAAATCCCGAAATACTGAAAAGTTATTTTTCCACCTCCAGCTCTCTAGCATTCTGATCTCCCGCGCTTGAGCGCTCTAGTCTCGACTATAATTCCTTCTAAACCGCAGGTCTCGAGCGTTGGGGTTTTGGCCAAAACATCAAAGTACGCTTTTTATACCCAACTTGGTTCTGAATTCACTTAGGATCATCTTCTAACTCTTACACCCAACCAAAACTGTAACACCCCGACTCGGCTCACCCTTGAACCGACCCGGAAATGCTACTGGCGACCGAACCGTTCGATAATCTACTAGATTCGGTTAAGCCGACCCGGATCTACTCTCGGCGTCTTAAGATGAAGACCACCTATGTCCTCTATTCATTATTCACATCATGACATTATTTC
>JAVDBV010006690.1:0-15045 GCA_032619315.1 Piper longum
CGGTTGATGAGGTCGACGAGGTCGCGGTGGCGGGAGGAGAGGTGGTAGCGGAGGTGGGATCGGAGAGTGTCGAGCGGGACAAAGGAGCGCAGCTCGGCGACGTGGGCGTCGGAGTCGAGGAAGAACGACGGCTTGAACCACAGCGGCTGGGTGTAGCCGAACTGCTCCACCGGGGAGCGCGGTGCTGGGTGCAGCTCCACCCTTCGCTCAGTGGTTCGGCAACCAAAAACATAGCGTTATTGTTCGACAGACAGTAAGTGAAAGTTCGACATCTGAAGTACTTGGAGAAACCTTAGAATAACATGGCATAGAGGCAGTTTTAAGTAAACGTATTCGATCCATTGTGATACCCAATTGCCGTAGAAAATTTGTTAAAAATAATCGTTGGGAAAAATAAGAGAGGGGGATCGATTATCAACTGCTACTATTTTATTAGAGATTATAAAAGTATGTAAATAGGGCCTCGGAGAATATTTTTCGAACGCCTTTTGCTATGATTGTGAAACCCTAGACCCTTTTCGATCAAATTTGGAAGAACAGATTTGTACTAAGTGGTTTGATTGTGTATTAGGATAGTTATTTGTAATAAGTAAAGTCACTCCTTTACCTATTGTTTTATATTTCCAGGTGGTTTGATAGTGTACCAGGATGGGTTATTTCTATGTGAGGTTGCTCAAGCATGTTTGAGCTAATTGTAATCTCCTTTGGTGTGGGGGAGATTGTGAGACATCTCACCTGAAAAGGAGGTATTTGGCTAAGATACTTTGTAACACTCCGATTTTAGTTCACCTAAGAGTCGAATAAAAACTATTACGATTGAGTTGAGTCATATCTAAATTATTAATCTATAAGACTCGAATAAGAGTGTGAAGAAGTTCAAGGCAGAGAGATGTTAGAATCCCTCGTAAATGGAACAATCCCTTACTAATTCAGAAGCTATTGTGACTTATATATGTGGCCATTCATAGTATATCCGAGGTCAACTTCATCAACTTTCTCACTGAAAACTCGATAAAAATTATATATAGAGTTAGGAATGAGATAATATAAATAAGCCCGAAGGCAACGTGACATGGAGTTAAGTTCAAAAATAATACGAGGGATCTCATCATCAATGATTATTAATCACGAAAGTAAAATACGTTTAGATGGTCCGTGTTAAATGGGGTCCAACTACTTAATATGTCTTACAATCTGAGAATCAAAACCATGATAGACTAGAGCGATAAATCTGAGAAGAGTCCTAACGAATCAGTGGTCCAAACTCTAAACATATCGGCACATTTACAATGAACTTGGACTCAAAAACTTATATAGAAACTCACTGCTACGTAAAAGACTGATAACTATATATGATGCATGATCGCGGTATGTGCTCAAATCATCAATAACATCACGCTATATGACAATGTTAAATAAATCTACAACTAAACACTTGGAAAGCAAAACGAGGCATGTGCAAGCAATAAACAAATAAATTAATAAAATAAGTCAAAAAAATAAAAGAATAATATTTAAATGATAGTGGATAAGCAACATCAAGAAAAATAATAAAGAATAAAGAATATTTTAAACGTCCATAAAAAATAATTAATTAAAAAATAAACTCATAAATATGTGGATGTATAATAAATATGTAAAATAAATAAAACACTATTCATAAATAACGATGATAATATAATTAACGCTAAATAAATATGCGACTAAACACAAATAAATATTAACACATAAACAAATCAATAAATTAATTAATAAATAATTGAATAAATAAGTAATAACAATCAATCATGAATAATATTATTATAAATATCAAATATACGAATATACGACTAAACACATATAAATAATAATGCAAGCGAGCAGATAATTAATAATTAATAAATTAATTAAATTAAATAAACATGAAAAAAATGTTATCCATAAAAAATACATCATAATAATAATAAATAATCATATAACTATTCATCGTTATCAACAAATATATAAATAACAAGAAATGAATAATAATGAATAAATAAACAAATAAATAAATAAAATAAAAATAAATAAAAATATTCATCAATATAAATTGCTAAATAATGCGAACATACATCAAAGTTAATGTATGAAGTCTCGAATTACTGAAAATAGTCAAAATTTGATTGAAAAGAGACCCGAAATGAACTGAAAATGAATGCCAAGTCAACTGGGGTGAGTTAGTCGAGACAGACTTAGTCTACTCGCCCAAGTCGAGTTGCTTGGAAAGTTGGGATGGACTCGATTAGCTATGCCAAGTAGCTGGGTGGGCCTAGACTGGTGGACGCAGACATGGACACAGGCACGAACACAGCTTGATGGAAATGGGGGGACACAAACTGGCATGCAAATGCAAACGCAAATGTGGACACGTGTAAACGAGCATGACAGATGCCAATCGCAATTGATAGAGGACAACGAGGGGAGGGTGACAGTGGTGGTGATCGATGGAGCCCGGTCACCGAAAAGTTGCAAAATCACCGTTGGGTATGGTGACATCGTTGGCGGCGATTGCGGCCACGACGGTGGTCAATGGGGGTCTTAAAAGTTCGGCATCGGCAAGGGGAAGCTGTTTAGGTGATGGTCGGTAGTATCCGGCAGGTGATTGGCTAAAAAGTAGCCAAAGGAGTTGAAAACGCCACCAGAGAAGTGTGAGTCGCCAACGGAAATCGTGGTCATGGCAGAGGTCAGGGCTGACATCAAATGGAAGATCTTGGCGAGGAGAATTGATCTAGGTGGTAAGCCTCATTGAAGGTGACTTGCCGGTGCTGAAAAATGGCCCAAAAGGTTGCAAACGAACAAAATGTTGTCACCGACAATGACTATGGCGGTGCCGGTAGTGGTGATAGGTATGGGTAGATAGCCGGTTGAGAGGTGGTCATGATGGTGCTAGTCTAGTGGCTCGAGGCAGATATATATATATATATATATATATAGACAGAATGCTCGGGTCGAGACTAACAAAAGGCAAAACTAATCAAAGCCTATCAGAGACTCTACGGACGAAAATCAAGGAAAGAAAGCTAAATAGGACTTGAAACCTTAAATTTGATCAAATGAAAATCTGAGACTCAAATCAACTTGCCCCCACAGAATTCAGTAGTCCAAAATCCCTATGATGCAAGAAAAAGAGGTACCTTGAAAATACCCAAACAAATAGTTAATGTTGCAAAGACTTAGACCTAGCCCTAAAATCCTGATCTAACATAAGAAAAAATCTGTATACCTCAAATATACACTGATGACTCATACTATGCTATAATATAAATGAAGCTACCATCTTTATATCAGGCATACTCAACCTTCAAAATATACTCGCATGTCCATTTAGGCCTCATACTCATAGTCTGAAAGTCGGTTTGGCTCGAACCGACTCAAACTGACTATAGACTAGCCCAAACTGGGCAAAGCAACAAGCGAGTAAAAATTTAACCTAAAGCTGAGGTTATACGCCTTTTACTCAAGGCGCAAGCTTGTGAATAGAGGTAACTTCAAGATGGTAAAGCATCTAATCCGAATCTGTCAAGCAATTTATAAAATATTGACAAGTTTGGATATTTAGATCTGCTTTGACCCAAACCCATGCCTGATTTAATACAATAAAAAAGTTGTATAGTTTTAAAACTGTTTTTTTTACTCAAAAAACTCCTCAAATTCACTTCACTCTCTAGTTTGTCACAACAAACTTAATGGATAGCTTCACACTGATTGATTTTATAATTAACTCCCTCAATTAAGTCATAAAAATTATCAAAACATATTATCTTTCTTCTAGATTAGCTAAATCAATTTTTTAAAGTGATGTAAATCATATATTTATTAATTTCTATTACTAATTTCATACAAATATTTATTTACATAATTAAAATTTTAATATAAATGACTCTGAGTTTGCTTGGAGTCTACTTTCCATGGCGTATCAAATCAAGTCCGAGTTTAGAATTTTTAAACTATGAAAAATTGTAAATAACATAAATTTTGATACGAAATGTAAGAAAAAATAATAAAATTATTATTTTAGCATATAATCATATTTTTTATTGAATACTAGGCGCAGGTCAGATTAGCACAAACTAATATCTGATCCTAATATTTTTAAATATATATTATATTCGAGATTTCGAATGGCCTATGAACCCATCTCCATATCCGATCCAAATTATTTTTGGATACGATATGAACCAATTGGATATAGATTGGATTTAGATATATGATATCGAAGCCCATCCCTACACATTCCTATTCAGTTATTTTCCAACTGCAATTAGGCTACAATCCCTTATTTTGGATTGCAGTATTTTGATAAATGGTTTGTTATCTTTTTTGGTATTAATGAGGTGGAGTAACAAATTTAACATTGCTATTTTTTAGAGTCAAAAGTCATGGTAACACGTTATATATATATATATATATATATATATATCTTGTCAAATATCAAGGTATATCTTAGTATCGCTGTCACTTATTCTCATTTTTATGAAGGTGTAAAATTATGTTATTAAAATTTAAAACAAGTAAATGCAAGTTACTTGAAAAAAAGAGAGAACTCTTACCCGCCTCCAAATATTCCATGGGATGTAACACTAATTAGTTTTATAAAGAAAGAAGATTAGTTAGATAAGTTTTTTGCCTTAAAATGATAGTCCAAATCAATTCTTAAAAAAAAAAACAAAACAAAACAAAATAACCCTACCCCACCCTAATGACACCGATGCCAGTCGTAGGGCCACACTGGCCAAATCTGGCGCTGGCTATGGCTGGACCTGACCGCCCACTAGTAAAATCTAGTTGATGGGTAGCTGGATCTAACCCATTGTAGCCAAATTTGGCCACATAGCTATGGATTTGGCCGCAGCTAGCTAGATTTGGCTGTCGCTGACCTCTTTTGCCACGCGGCCACTGCCAACGCTATTAGGGGCAGGGTTGATTTTTTTTAAAAAAAAAATGATTGGGCTGATCTTTGTAATCGATCGGCCTAGATCAAACTTTGGCGCATTGTAGTGGCTCACCTAATAGCCTCTCTTTATAAAAACTAATTTGTGTTAAATCCCATGGAATATGTGTAGGAGGGTAAGGGTTCTCTTTTTTTTTAGTAGTAACTTATATTTAGTTTTTCTAAATTTTAATAATAAAACTTTCCACCTTACATAAAAATGGGAATAAATGATAGTGATACTTAACATATACATTGACATTTGACGAGATGGGTATAAATATTTAATGTGTTATCAAAACGTTTGACTCTAAATGATAACAAAGCTAAATTGGTTACCCCTCATTAATAATACCAAACTAGGTCAAAATTCTACAAACCAAAATAACATTGTAAGGGATTGTATCGATCACTATATCAGATTTATAATCGATATAAATGCCTTCCCATAATTTTATGTACAGTATCAATCCCTATATATCGATAAGATATATTGAATCAAGTTTAACTCAATTTTAATATTATAAATAAAATATTTTATTTGACATTAAAATTATTTTTTTGTGATTAATATTTAATTAAATACTAGTTAAAATAACATGGTTTTCGACTAAAAAAGTGAGTTTTACAAAGTATAAAAAATGGAATACAAATTAAATTAATATGAAAGCCAAATTATATCATATTTGAAGATAGTACACAATAATACGATAATACCGGTTAGGACGGACAGGTACATCCGACATTTAAAACCATGTAGTTCTCGGTGTTAATGTGCAACGTGATAGAGCCATATTAAGTGGATGAATTCCTTCAACACATTTAATACTGGCCTTCTTATTGTACTGACAACGTTAGGAAAAGTATTTTCTAACGCCGTATAGTATTATTCTTTTTTTCTTTCTTGGTTTTTGAAAAAAAAAAGTTGATAGCAAATACGAAAAAGATTATTTTGAACACTTACAAAAACATCAGTCAATAGACCTTTGTGAATTTCATTTACTTTCTCATAAATAAAACCGAAAATTCGACTCCGGCAAATATTTGACGTCAAACAAATTAATTTATGCCCAAAAAGCGAAAAGAAAATTACAACTTTAAGAGAAATATGCATCTTAAACTGGAGCTCCGGAACTGTACTTTCCTCTGTATTCAATTTACAAAATGATAAAAGAATAGCAATATGCCGGAATGCCAACTTCAGTAATGAAATTGGAGCTCAGACATGAAATGTCATCGCCTAAGATCTGTTTTCTTTGAGCCCGTCTCTTGTCTTGTTCTTGGCTACATTGGGGAAGGCAAGTATGATATTGTCTGCCCTCAGATCTTGTCTGGTTAGGATGCCCACCACCGGAGACATCTGCAATATCAATTATCATTCTATTATATCAATCTTGAGCCATATTCTAAGTTGCTACTTCTTCTCAATCCAAACACATTCAAATGTATGCCAAAACTATGAAGGAATGATGACACAAGTTTGATTTTGATGAATGTTACCTACCCAAGTGGCTTGATACTTGGGAACATTAAACAATCATCAAGTTACAAAAGTAGCATTATATCATCCACCATAGCGATGAGACCATGGTTTTGTTTTGCAAATTTCAGAACGATATGGTTCAAACTTCTATGATAAGTAGCCACTTCAAGCCAACTATTTCAATCTGAACACATTAAAATGTATGCCAAAACAATGAAGGAATGATATTACAGGTTTAATGAATGAAACTTGATATTTAGGAGCAAGTGTGCTAGTCTGCTATGGAAAGCTAAACATGTTAACTTAATCATCAAAATTCATTGAGAACCCAAGATTCTGTTTCGCGGATTTCAGAAGTGTTTCGCTGTATCTTTAGGTTGCTACTTCAACAATTCAGTCTTGACAACAATGAAGGAGGGATTACAGAATTATGATATGACTATAATAAACTTACCCCTGTGAGTCTGTGAATTGATACTGAACAATATGCAATCATTAAAATTAGAGAAGCAAATCTATCATCATCCTACCAATGAGAACCTATATTTATGTTTTACAAATTTAAAGATCTATACTCTATCCATAAGTTTATACTCTCAACTGCTCAATCTAAACACATTGAGATGTATGCCAAAACAATGAAGGAAGAAAAAGGCAAAGTTTGATGATGGTAGATGTACTTACCCCAGTAATTTGATACTTGGGAACAATAAGCAAATGCCTTAGGCCAACCTGCCGGAAAAGAACAGCGGCCTTGGCCACAGACATGGTCTCCACAACTGTGTAAGGAGTGGTGTTGGTGAAAGGATGCAAATCAACATACATCTCCATCTCCTCATCACACACCTCCACTTCCTCAATGCTCCTCCCCCTCTCCGCAAAATCAACAGAGGTGAAATTCTCACTCACCTCCCACTCCTCCCTCCTCCTCCTCTCGGCCATGAACCACTTCTTCCTCAACACTACAATCAGATGGGACCTCAACACCAATCCATGTAGCTCCCTAGCACCCTGCTGCTGCCTGGGCAGTGGGTGCACCCCTTCATCGACCACAGGGAAACCATTATGTGTAGTGTTGCGCAGCACCTCCACAATCCGACCCACCTTCTCAGCACCCTGCAATGTGACCAACACTGGCTTCGCAGCCGCGAGGTCGCCCACAGTGAGGTTCCTCATCCATGGCTCGGCGTGTGCTTCCAAGAACGGCAGGCCTTTGAGGTGGAGGATGGTCTCATATATGCTCGGGTTGAAGACGTCTCCCACTGTCTTAGCTATTAGCAAGACAATCATGGTGATGGGTAGGAGGAGGAGATTGTTGGTGAGCTCGAGGAATATGACACAGAGTGAGACGGTCATGCGCATGGAGCCGGCCATTAGAGCAGCAGCTCCCAGCACCGCGAAGAGGCCCTGATCAATGTGGGAATAGGATTCCATGAAGATGCCGAGGAGGCGGCCATAGGCAGCTCCCATGAGAATGATGGGAAGGAACAGACCCGAAGGCACGGCAATGCCAAAGGTGATGAGGCCGAGAACGAAGTAGAGGGTGAAGTGTATGACAAGGGACATGGGTCTGAACTCAGTGGGGGTGGCGGTGGAGAAGATGTTGCGGACTGCGTCGTCGTTGGTGGAGTGGAGGAGGCTTGCCAAGTCGTTGTAGTAGCCGTCTGGGCAGTTGAACTGCTTGAAGTTGCCGGTGCGGCCGGTGGTCGGGCAGGTGGACTCCGGCAGGGATGGGTCGCAGGGAGAGCATGGAGCTTGAAATGGGAGGCAATAGAGGCATATGGAGGTGAAGAGGGACACTGATAGAGCTAGCAGGAACTTGTGCAATCTGCCCTTTCTGTGTACATTAAATGGTTCAATCAGAGATTGAAAATTTAGAAACTCCACAACCATATTATTGCTATAGGAAAGAGTTTAGCGCTTGTAATTCATTTGGTTTGAAGAAATTTCAGATGACCCATTCTGAGAATTGTGACATTTTTCTTACCACGGTTGCTCGTGAATGATCAAACAAGCTGTAGGAAAGTGTAGAACACTCGTCAATTCATTTGGTTTGAAGTGATTTGGAGACGACCCATTATCGAATTATGCGACATTTACAAAGTTGCTTGTCGGTGGTCAAATATGAAATCGAAAAGAGTTCAACACTTGTAGTTCACTTGGCCTGAAGTGATTTGGAGATGATACATTAGAGAATTATGTGACACGTTTCTTATCACAGTTGCTTGTAATTCATTAGGGTTGAAGTGATTTGGAGGTGACCCATTAGAGAATTATGTGACATTTTTCTTCCTAGCTCAGTTGCTTGTCAATGATCAAATATTTCAGAGTTCTTGTTGTAAGCACAATGTAGTTGACAAACAAAAAACGGATGGAGGAAGCACGGCTTACTCGTTGATGAGATTGTAGAGTCTGAGAACCTTGTGAAGAACATAGTTGTACAAAGCGCCCAGGACACCTCCAATCACACCAATCAAGATCACAGAGAGAAGATCCAAGGCATCGTAGCTGACGGTGACGCCACTGACATCAAACAAGATGAGGCCACCTTCCCCAAAGAGCCCACACTTCCCCGAGCTGCAAAACTGCATGAAAGCTCTGAGCACAACCACCACAACCGCGGTGCTAAAGAAGGTCCGCCATAGAAGAGCGCTCCTCCACCACGACGCCACCTCTTCCAGAGCAAAGAGGACACCTCCCACCGGCGATCGGAATGCCGCACACACACCGGAAGCAGCGCCGCAGGTGATGAGATCTCTTCGGTCTCTGTCGTTGTTGAAGTAGCGCAGCCATCTCCACTTGAGCCGGTAGTCGTCTGAGCCACCTTGGCCTAGCAAGGATGCGATGCAGGCCCCGATGTGCACCAACGGACCTTCCTTGCCCAGATCTAGTCCTGCAGATACAGCTGCCATACTACCTACAATCTGCGCAATAGTTACAATAATCTCACGTTTCATTGGAACCACTCAAATCTTAAATTTGATTGATCGAAACTACTAAAAAAATTTCACAATGAATTGAGAATTAGATAAAGAAATTAGATATGAAATAAGTCAAAGCCTCGTAATTAAGCAACTACAAGACTGTTTATGAAACTTCTAAGCATAGCTCGAACCTTGACGATTAGGGTGGAAGCTCCAAACATGTTGGGGGTGTCGACACCATTAAGATAAGCTTTGATTTCAGGTATGCCTGGCCCGGCAGCAGTTGGAGCAAACATGACGCAGAGGAAAGCGGCCACCATTGACAAAACAAGATTCACTCCAGTGAAGTAAGCAAATCCAGTCAAGTACCTGTAAAGCAAAACCCAGAAACAAGAACAACCACACCGATCTCAGGATTCAGAAACCCAAAACAATGCGCATACAGAGTTGGGGTCATCCTGGTATAAGAACTCAGCTTTCTTTTCCCACTAGCTCTGCAACAACAAGGAGTTTGCGCCCGGCAACGTTTTCAATGGCGAGGTTGATGAGGGAGGCGATGAGCCCCGTGAGAAGACCCACCAGGAAAGCCAGAGTCCATTTAAGAAACACGTACTGCAACACTTGAACCTTGGATCTACTCCTCCAATCATGCTTGAACAGATCGTTCTCGTTGATTCTGAAACATACAAATCCTTCGTTACAATTCAGATCACAATTATTACAAAAACAAAACCAGACAAGGTCATTACTCATAATCAAGGCTCTCTATATGAGAGACTTTGGCCCCGATCATGGCCATGGGATTGGAGGACAGCGTGGGGCTCCTCTTGAGCAGAGGTTGGTGAAGAAAAGAGTGATTGCTTTCTGGGTCTCCTACATCTCCTTCCACTGTCTGACTTGGTTGCTCTGCTTCCATGTATAAAGAGCTCGATAGCAAGCCAAGGGAAGATGAGAAGAAAATCAAAAACCCAGAACTGATCGCCTCAGAACACCACCCAGATGATCTTCTTATCCAACTTCAACTTCTTCCCCAACCCTATGAGGAGGCTTTGAGCACGATTATAAGGGGTTGGAGAAGAGAACATGAACCTGACTTCCTACATAAAAATTGCAGGAAATTGAACAGTTACAGATTCAAGAAGACATTTAGAGGATCAAAACAGCCATCAACGTCGTTGGAATGCGGTGATGTTTAGATGGCCCATCGGCCATATAATTTAGAACAAGAAAGGGGTGGCTCGTGGGAATGGCCAATCGGCCGAGAGGATAAAAATTAAATGTTTTTGTCGAGTGCTGGCACCATATGTTTTTCAAATTTGGTGGTGTGTGGCTGTAAGCTTTCCTCCCCGTGGTTAGAGTTATAAAATTAATTCAGAGGTTAATTTGAGATAAATATAAAAAATTTAAAAGTATTGTATTTTCTCCCAGGTGACAGAAAAAAATATATATACGGTGCGGGATGGATGATAAGTCATAAAAATAGGTTCTTTTTTTCTAGTGATCAAGTCTTTTGCGAGCCTGGTGACTCTTGTTCATCAAACCATTCCGTTAGAAAATAAAATTTTATTTTATTTATATTTTATCATACATATTTAATTTCTACATTTATATTATTTGATGCTACTAGAACAAGATATTCTACATTATTTTTTCAATTAAAGCATAATTAAATTATGTGTTGATCATAAATTATTTTATTGATTTTTTAATGAGAATTTATTCATAACTTTCGTCATTATTATTATGCAATAAATATTTCTTCCACATTTTTTTATTCCCAATTAGATTTGCAAGTTGATAATCAGGAATAGATAATTATAACAAAGTGAGGGGAGGGAGAGCCTCATCGCGTTGGTGGTAAAAGTTGGATTTATTATCCTGCTGAATTTTTCATATCCATTATTTTGAATTCTATGTCTCATTTTTTATTCTAGTAAGAGATTGTCTATGTTACAATCACATGGAAATTGTCCATGATTAAGAACGCTTTGGTAACAATCTCTCCAATATTTAATTTTTATCTATATAACTTAAATTAAATGTTAGGCCTTCATCAACTTTTTTTAAGTGTCTACTATATTTTAATTTAACCTTGTATTAGTTATATTTTTTAATTAAATTTACATTAAAAAAAGTGGAAGACAAAATTATATAGTCAAAATAGATAATGCAAATTTGCATGTATCATCAATTTAAATGTCCAATAACAAGTTGATGGACTTAAAAAAGGAACACATAACAAGTTTTAAATAGCTTGTTACAAATGACACTTACACTTAGTGCTACTTTGTGTTCTCAAATGTCAATAATTAATGACAAGCTTAAGTACACTAATCACATAATTTTTTTAATAAAACATTATTTATTTCATATACATAGTGAATAATATGTACATTTTTTATGCACTATATGCACAAATAAATGTCTAAATGTACATTTGTTTAAAAAATGAGAAATGCACTTTGTATACATAATTTTATGTACTTTATGTATATAAAATAATTTTAAATATAATTTACGTGTATATTTTTGTATACTTTGTTTATACTAATTAATAATGTGCTTTGTATACATATTTTTTTCTACACTTTGTGTATACAAATAGTCAATGTACTTTGTATTCATAATTTAGAAATGTATTTATTGTACATTAATTAATGTATATGAGTAATATTGTTTGATGTTAGTAATAATAAATTACTAATAATTCGGTTCTAATAAAGAGTTTGAAAAATTATACAATTTTATGCATATGTTGTACAAAATGACTGTTTAATTTATAATAAAAGTGAAGCATAAACTGAGTGAGATTTCTTGATTGGAAGATTATTTATTAATCTTACCTAAAACTTAGTAGCTCAAATTTGATTAAGATATAATTATTAAACATTTAGGTAAGTAGCTGGTGATTGCGAGCATTACTCAATGTTTGATTCTATGCCACATAATTAATTATTAATATCTTAAAGGCTATTTGTTGCAAATTCTTTGTGTTAGTAAATTCTTTTACCTGAATAGGTGTTTTTTTGTTAAGCACTTTTTTCTTGTCCTCAATCTTTTTTCAAGCATATTAATGATTATTTTTTAATCATATTAGTTCAAATAATTTTTGTATATGGTGCCAGACTATTATTTTTTCTTTAAATCAGATTAGAGAAATAATGTGAAAATAAGTATAATTGGTTGTCAATTAAAATATTTTATAAATTTCGTGACTAACTAGAGTTACCAAAATTAAGAACAAAATCCTTATTTGATGGTTAAGTTCAGCATTACACGATGTGATTTTCAATTATATTTTCAATAATACCCTAATAAGTGGGAACAAAGATAATTAACCAAATGCTTTCATATTAACAATTTTTATGTTACACTCTAAACAAAGGGCTTAGATGATGACATTGAAAGTCGCAAATCTATGTTGACATCTCAAATTATTTTTAAGAGGTTAAGTAATAATATTTATCTTTTTGTTGATATTTGAACTATTTTATTTTTTACAATATTTATATATGAACATATGCATGAGAACGAGATTGATATGGAGATGTCATGTTCCATTAATTGATTTATAAAATCTTTATTTAGCATGAAAGATTTTGAGATTTGTGATATTTTATAATATCAATCTTTACAAAGATATGGTTGATGATTGATATTTTATCTGAGTAAGATCAATACAAAATGATACCATATACAACTATTAGCGAGTATATATGTAAATATTAAGTCACATTATTTGTTGATGTGATTTTATATTTTTTAAAGTGGTGATATCTTACTTAGAATTGTTGGAAGATGATGGAAGCATAAATGAAATTCATGAATATAAAATGAAGTCTTTGAACTTCGTGTGGATATAACTAGATGATTGATTAATTGATTTTTTTAAGTCAAGTAATGAATGCATTTATCTTTAGATATTTGTATAAATAAGACATCTTTTACTAATTATCTTAAAGACCATCAATTCACCTCAATTTGCCAAAACATATTTAGTCTTTATGATTATATTAAACAAACATTGAGTAATCTTTTTTCTATAGTTATAAGATGGATTGACAAGATTTTTGTATTAATTGTAAGAATTATGAAAGATCATTATGAGTCTAATAAATGGAATTGTCATCCAAAATCATGATTTTTTAAACAATTTCTTAAAAAATCAGTAATGATCTTAAGTTATGATATATGATATCATACTTAACGTTCTATAATGTTGGTTAGATTTGAAAATTGGTGTCTTTTTTTTTATAAGATAAATAGTCATTTATTTTAAAAGCAAGGGCAAGCGTGTACTAATTGATTTATACTTTGTATTAAAATTGACATGGGTACAAAATGATTTCTACTTTGTGTTAAAATCTATTATGTATATTTTAATGCACCAATTTTTATTTTTTAAATTAAGGTGACTTAATGCAATAAAATTAATCATTATGTAACACCCCAAGTCCAGTTCACCATCGTAAACCAAACCGGCATGTTACAGGCCCCGGTTAGGTCGGCTAACCCGAACCGAACGTGTGCAGATCCAATCTCGGCGTCTTAAGTTGAAGATACAGCTCGCCATATATATGTGAAATGCATAAAACCCTAACAGGATACTAAATGGATGGTATGACACTCAATTCATACGAATCAATAATTTAAATAAAATAGATAAAAATTCCAAATTAATACGGACAGAATCTCCCCTAAAAATGTAATTAGGGGCTACCCTGTCAACATAGTATACGTACATGCATATAAACATATATCAAAAACTACATTTACATAGCCTGGACTGCTATAGCTCACTCTGAAACTTGGGTCTCAGCCCACCTGTGTCATCTATTCATGTTTCATGCCATGTCTCAACATTTCATTTCTTAACGCTTAATCACCTCGTCATGCTCTTCATTTCTTCTCATTAGTTCATATATAATAAAAGAACAAATAGAAATATTAAACAATCATTCACCAAACATATGTGTGTGTGCAGAAGACCTCATTGCTCCTCCGTCTAGCTGACACATCCATCTCGTACTCGTCACCTACATATAGTAAAAAAAACGTCAATAACGAGCGTTACTGGTCCGGAATATAACTAATAACAAACTGGCTATGAGAGCAAACTCTCATGTGAAAGAAAATCCATATACTCCTCATGAACTCTCTGAAGGGCATCTACTGAGGAGCCACTGGGCTGCAGACCTAGTAGCATCCCGAACTAACTGAACTACTGCTGTTGTTGCCGTTCTAGGCATTTTCTTCTATTTTTGGTCTCAAATCCTAAGCCCTCTCCTTACCTCCATATTTCTCCTGGCCTTGAGCACAAAGGCCGAGTACTCTCAGGCAGTTGCCATCAGTACCCTGGAAACCATAAGTCATGACATGCGCTGTACTAAACAGTACCCGTAAACCTCCATGTTCTCCGTGTGTGAGGAACTCAAACGCGGAGTTGTCAGGATCCCTCAGGAATGGAACAGTCCACTCGTACTATCCAGAGCCCGCTTTGACTGTCAAAGCATCCTCTGCATGGTACGTGTAGTCGATTTCTGTGTCTCTGATCTCACTGAAAACTCGATAAAAATATATATAGGCCTAGGAAGGGATTTATAAAATAGGCCCGAAGGCAACTTGCTGTGGATCTTGTTTTCGAAATCATTCTTGAGGGATCTCATCCTCGAGAGTTATTAATCCGGAAA